>JACCGJ010008039.1:0-161157 GCA_013407085.1 Atriophallophorus winterbourni
TATATATATATATATATATATATATACGAATATCCTGTGGTGTTGAACAGGTACGAGCTATTTCATTCCATAAAAACGAAAATGTATACGAAATGTCGCAGTATTGAAACTGGAGGATAATTTAGATAACCTAGTAATATTAGAGGTTGGTGGGTTGGGAAGCTTTGGACCCACCCAGTTGTTTATCAATTAATGATGTTTCATCTATATTAAGAAATCGCTTCAGGATAGCAAGCAACGTATAAAATATCAGCGATTTTCTAACACGGCGTTTGATGATAGACAGGCCAGATTGATATCAATATATTGTGGTGCTCGAACCCCCAGCACTTGAACTGCACAAATGTTTTCCGACCGTTTGCCATCTTCAGGAGACAGTAAGAAGTGGTTTAGTGAACTTTGAGACAGTGGTAAAGATTTAAATAAATTTGTATTTGAACGACACAGTTTATCCTCGACAGGACGTGTTGCCAGATTGTGGAGATATTATCCACATCCATCTTGTTGGCCGCATACTTCGAAGACTTTATTTATCTTAAACGCCTCGCCTTGAATTCGTCACATCTAGGGTTTTAGCACCACGTTATCACTGCTATGTTTTCAAGATTAACACTAAGATAAATTTCCAGCACGTGTTCATCTAGGGCTGAATTTCGGATCAGTGATTGATAGTTACTGAAATTTTGTGACTGCTTAGCGATTCGAATTTTATATTCGTTAATCCAAATTATTAGTTCATGGAAGTTTGCTCAGTCTAAATCAACAAGTAATCCTTACCGGGATTTTATATACTCAGTTTATGGATGAAAACCTGGTGTCTTATCCTAGAGATGTGTTAATGAGGATGTGAGCGTTTTAACATTTTTATACGTTACCCGGGTACCTGCGTTATCAAACATTCAACTTATTTTCTCTGATGCATCCTCAACCTAAGGTTTAAAATCTGTTGCTCGTCAAGCGATTTGTGTTTCTTTTGCTGGGTTTTTTACCCTTTCCAATTAGTGTTTAATCAAGTTCATGGGTTAACCAAGATCGGTTAGCCTCGAATAACGTCTTTATTGGCTTGCAATTTATCGATAACTTGGCGTAATGTGTTCAACTTTGTAAGACAGTGATATCATTACAGGATTAATACATTTCTGGGTTGCTGAGACAGGTTTCTCAACCACGAATAAGTGTCGATTAGCTCTACGATAGACCGTAGTTCTTATGTCCAAATTTTCCTTTAGCGAGCGACAGTTCAAAACTAAATGACGATTCATAGTCTGGATTTTTTTAACACGGATATCTGGATCCAAGTTGTTGAGGTAACTTCGAGTTTTATGATGACGAATGTCTCCTCGGCATAGGACAATTATACATTTAGTTAAAGAGCTACATTTTTTACTAGTCAAAATGCTCCCTGTACTTATTTTCTAACACGAAGTATGTATGAGCTCGCTCAGGTGGATGTCGGTATCTGGATAACTAAGAACCTTGAAACCGAATAGACATTGACACAAAGGCTTCAATAAGGCAAGCTGTATCTTATGTTTGCTGAGAAGAATCTTTGTGTGCTTCTCTCCTGAAAAACTAACCTGCGTTGGAAATACTTAAATCTATCCCAGTTTGGGCTTCGTGGCTGCAGAAAGACTTTGAAGTGTTGGATAAATTTTAATGCCTGGCGGCAAACCAAGTTGATATGATGCAACTCATCCCATACTCAGAACAGTATGCCCATCCTGGGATCGAATGAGAGTAAGGAGCGACAAAATCCCAAGATATATAAACACCCTCTCTCCGATGTGCTAGAAGTCAGTTACCCTAAAAATGCACGAAGACATTTAAGTATTCTCCTTATATCACAATTAAGACTAAATTGTAGACTTCATTTGGTGTCTTTGGGTATTTGTTTACTGTGGAATTCACAACCACAGGAACGCTACCACGATCGCTGGTTTCAATTGGAAACTTGTTGATTATATCAAAGATGATCCCACTATAGGCCCTGTATATTGACAAGATATGTGAACTCAAACAACCCGAACACCGCAATGATATTTGGATTGTATCCTCTGTGCTAAAATGCTTGAATCCAGTTCCATAGTGTTAGTGCGAGGAATGTGAGCCACACAATACACTGACTATTAATCAGCGTTCATGAGGTTTAACCCGGGGATTTTCAATGAATTTTTGTTCGCACACCATTGGTCCTTGTAGAAATCCTGTGTAAAAGCGGGTTTGTTGTCAAAAATAGATCATTTTTACACATCAATTGCTTCAATTAAAAATTACGAACTCCCAGGTGGCATGTAAGTTCCGAGAAAATGAGCAACACGAAAGTTTTCAAAACATTGCAGCGCTTTTCTCAGAAACCGTATGTGATTAAGTTGTGGCTGTTTGTCGTCATCAAATGGAGACAGTAAAATCATGTTCAATATGATTTTAAACAGTGCTGTTGTGCTTAACAAATGGTTACTTGAATGCCACTGGTAGATAGCGGTATTAGAAAGTACCACGGTTTTCAAATGCAGAATTATTAAATGATTATTGTTTGAACGATAAGTATGTTTCAGTCTCTAGGCCTGATGAACTCGACCCAACTGTCTCTTTCTGATGAGACGAACTAATTAGAAACCGGTTGTGGTGTGTAAATGCGGGTAATGTGAGCACGGTCAAGCCTCTTCGGTGCATTAGATCGTGTGCGCTATTGGCGGTGTTCTACCTACCGCTATGAGCACTTGCGCACTTTACGTCCTTACACTAAGTACTCACTGATTTCTGAATTCTATCGACTAAGGTTTACATTTATGTTGGAACGCACAAGTAACATCCCAAAAGCCGATTTTTGTTTGGTATAGTATACATACTTGAATAGAATCTGTTATACCTCTGGATGATAAGCAGTGTCTATGATCAATTGAGCACAACTCCTAGTACAAGCATGCGATCGACAAGGATTATACATGTAGACCAATGAGGACAGAATTGATTAGGACGGATTGATTAACGCATGAATACTACTCGATGCATGCGTGAGATTGCCAAAGTTCACTGGTCCACAGCACCTCTCTTTTCCAGAGACACAAGTATGACACTGCTTGATGTGATGTCCAGATTGATCGCCCAAGAAAGCGTCTGCAGAAGCCCGCTAATTTGTTGAAGCAAAACGTATTTATAATTATAATATTTGATTGACATTATCCTTTTTTAAGTTGATGATTGCACGTTTGGATTTGATGTTAACATCGGAAGAACAATCTATCAAAGCGATCGAATTTTAGGCTCCGCTGGGTCTTAGCGACCATGTGTGCTTATGTTTGACTATGTTTGCAGTACTTAGCAATCGCTTGCTCCGAATGAGTTTGTTCGACGTGTAGATAAATTGGCCCTGAGTAAATCGCAAGTTAATTTTCCGCATTATCAGATGGAAATTATAAGCCCTGACACGCAATGGAATGAACTTGTAGGTTTTCTGAAACTGAAGATAGACGAGAACTCGCAGACCGTCCAGAAAAGATGTCGTTGAACTTCGTTTTGTTGTCAGTAGCAGAACAAAAAAGTGGATTGCACGTAAGCGAGCAGCGTGGGTGCAGCACAAAGCCAACAATACTTCTACTTCTTGACAACATTTTCGCATGTTACGCAACAAAGTGACTGCACATGTTCGAGAGGATAAGGAAGCGCACCAATTGATGCTCCTGTCAGAAATGGAACACAACCCTAAGTTACTATACAAAATCATGAACGCGAAAGCGAAAGTCAAACCAGGTATTTTTCCCATCCATCCCATTCTCAGTGAAACAGCGTTAGAAACCGCAAATGCTCTGGCAATTTACTAGTCTAAGGTGTTTGTTACAAAGATTTTAGTAAAACATTTTGATTATTTAATCGAAACAGGAATCGACACATTGTGCGATATTCCGATAAATCCAATGATTGTAGCATGTCATTTGCTCAAACTGAATGTAAGAAAATCCCCAGGAGCGGATGGCATCACACAGGATGTTCTCAGATTCTGTCACCGTCAGATTTCTAAACCGCTCTTCAGTCTGTTCAACTATTCATTGCTTAAGGGAGTTGTACCGAAAGAATGGAAGTCCGCCATGATAACACTTAGCTTCAAAGGCGGTTGCCGATCTGTCGCTGCAAATTATCGTCCCGTCACACTTTTATCTGTTATTACTAAGCCCATGGAACGTATTATTATTAGTGCAAGCCGTATATCGCACGATCATTTCGGGACTGCACTGGTGGTTTTGTATACCGTTGGGGTAGCACTCCGTTTACTTTAATTCGGGCACAGTGATCTTACAGGCAGTCGCACAACAATGAAAGGAGTTGTTCACATATTCCGAAAGGTATCCGTTTTTAAAGACGCATATGGTGAATAACTCTGCCGAAAGCCTTAGAAATGTCTAACTAACAGACGTGATTGCAAGGACTTCTATGCAAATTCTTCGTCAAGTCGTCTAATGATGTGAAAAGATTTGCTAGACAATACCGATGAGATCGAAATCCATGCTGCGCTGGCGAATACACATTATGCAATGCAAAGTGTGCAACCATTCTTGGCGATATTATGAGTTCCATTATCTTACCAATAACAGCAAATAGTATGACGGGACGATAATTTAAAACGTCAGATCGGTAGCCTAATTTTAATACAGGTTTAAATACGCCTGACTTCCAATCTTTCAGTACCACATCGAGCCTCGGATAGTTAAACAGGCAAGAAAGCGGTTTAAAAAGCTGACGATGACAGAAAATTAGTACATCTAGTGTGATGCCATCCGCACATGGGGATTTCATTACATTCATTTTAGGCAACTGACATGCAATAAATTTTAGATTAATCAACATTTCGCCCAATATTTTGATTCCTGAGTCGGCTGAATACTCAAAACCTTGCAATAAAACCTTTGGTAAGAGTGATTGCAGTTTCAAACGCGGGCTTACTGAGTTTTTTTACCATTCTGATGGCAAAAAGGCCTTGTTTTAGTTTTGCTTCTGCGTTCATGATTTTTCATTGTAATCGGGGGTTGCGTTCCATTTTTGGCAGCAGCATCAATAAGTGCGCTTCCTTATCCTCTCGAATAAGTGAAGCAGATTAATGAGTAACATACGGAAATGCTGCGAAGAACTCAAAGTATTTTTGGCTTTATGCTGCATCGACGTTGCTCGATTTAGCGATATCCACGTTTTTGTTCTGCTGCGGATAACAAAACAACGTTCATGTTCCAAACTTCTAGGAGCGATCCGTGAGTTATCGTCATTCTTTCAGAACTCAGAACTCAGAAAATTGTATGGTAGAAAAAGCATTAAGATTATCAATAACCATAGGATGACAAGGTATATGGAACATATAAAAATATATAAAAAATATAAAATATCTCAAAAATCAATAGGGACATTCGCATACCGCATGGTTCGTCATAAACTCATCTAGTTTGTAAGTGAAATCCTCAACAGATTCTGATCGTGTGATTTCTTCAGGCAAATAGTTCCAAGTAAAACAAATTCTTACGGAGAAAAAATTACGACGTATATCCAATCGAGAATGCGGAATTCTCAAAGCCTTTGAATGTGTTCGTGTTCTAGTAAGGTCATTGGCCTTTAGCAAGTGTTTAAGGGGATGGTTTACAGAATGCAGGATTTTAAAGGCCAACAAAAGGTCACTACGTATCCGTCGTCTGGTAAAATCTTGTAGGTTCAGTTTGTATTAGAAAATCTATAAGTTTGTTTCATTGCGAGTCAGGGCTTATGTGGTATGTCAGACGATGCTAAATATGTACGAGAGTCTTACGCATGGCCAATTTATCTACCCGGCTAACTCCTACCCTTGGCAAGTATTTAGAATATTCAAAAATCACTTGGTCATGATGAGCGAACAATGTATTTGACGTGAAAAATATTACGGAACGACTTGTAGTCGCAAGTACTCTGTGCGCTGCTGCAATAAGAATGTGTATACTAATTATATCAAAGTGTAATCAGCATCATCTCCTGAGTTCCGTGTTATGAGTCTTGATATATTTCCATTGCACAACATTAATTTGAACACTTCAATTTCGTGAACAATCAAGCTTAGTTTCTGTATATCTTAACCGCAATTTACAAGGATATCGCCCATATGAAGTCAAGTGCAACAACAAATTTAAAACCGTGGCTGGAGAATGTTATTCCTTATAAGGTCTATGATTCTTCGTCGGACAAGAAAGGTTTCGCCTTAATATATATATATATATATATATATATATATATATATATATATATATATATATTGTACAGTTTCCCTATAATATGCCTTCTTACCGTTAAGAAACATTATTTCTGAATGATTTTCGTTATGGACCGTTAAGAAACATTATTTCTGAATGAAACCAAGAAACAAAGACAAAAGTTTATGTTTAATGGTTTAAGGCTCCATTACATTTTTTTAGAGAAATGATTTCGAAAAAATAATCACAAACGTGATATATTGACACCATTGGCTGATATGAAGTATACCGGATCGAGTTATACCTTTTGCTTTACATAAACACACAACAAATTAAACTCCCATTCTTGGCAAGTATTGAGAATATTCGAAAACCGCTTGGTTATGTTGTGCGACAATGTACTAGATATTGTGAAAAATATCACGGAACGACTTGTAGTCGCAACTATTCTTTAGGAGGCTGGAATGAAAACATGTGTACAATAATTATATTAAATTGTAATCATCATCATCATCATCTAAGTAATCTGCTTTGAGTTTTGATATATTTTCGGGGCACAACTTTTAATCACATCACAAACATCAATTTGGTAAAAAATCACGCTTGATTCTGCCTATAATATGGCAATTGGCTATTCCCTCAAAGAAAATTAATGCGACACATTTTAAACATTTTCGGTGCTTACGATCACACCATTGGATAAGTTCATGTAATGTTAGTCACAAAAATATTTCACAATTTATCTCTCAATATCTTATGATAATTGCGAAACCAAAATAATAGGATTCACCGATTTAAACATTAGGCTTTGATTGACTAAATTAATATCCACCCGCGCCAAAAGAAATTACATCTCTGAGTAATGTATTAAAGTTTGTCATTCGCTAAACTATAAGTCTACCCTAGGTATACATAGGATTCTTGAGTATCATTCCTTAAGAATTTAATATGAATCATCAGTAACTTTAGTGACATTCAACCACCGGTTGTCGTGCCATTATTGATTGAATAAAGACATGCCGCTTGAAAGGTAGAGTGACGTGTATCATATGTATGTTACCGAACGCCGCGAATTTTCATATACTCCCTTTTCCAAATTGTTCCGCACGAATTATCAATCGAAATGATAGGGGGTAGACATTTGCATGCTTTATGCTTTCACGATATTTGTCATACAAAGTTCCTATGCGCTGCAAGTAGATAATATCACTTTCTAAATTGAGATAGATTTATCAATGAGCAGTGATGGTATTAAACGACAAACATCATAACATGAATTGCCGTGTACGAAGCAAACTTAGACAATTTTGTTGTTTTTATAAGGTGAAACCGTAATTATTCTGTCAGTGTTAACTTTTTATCGTTCTTCAAAGTCCTGCTAATCCTTGCAATCGCCGTGGGAATGATTGTCACTCTGAACATTGACTGTCAGTTTTGTTATATGCGCGCTATATTCATGTAAAGCTCGTTTCATTTTACTGCGCTACAACGAATAAGAAGTAGAGTTTTTAATTATGTGCTATAGGTTCGAACAGCGCATAGTTTAAAATTTAATATAAACATTGATAATTTATCGTTTTACATCCATAACTGTAAAACGTATATTAAATATAGATGGATTAGATAATTCGTAATTATACCACACTGTTGTGTTCGGGAAGTACATTTAGTTGACAGCAACGTGTGAAAAATGCTTTGAACATGTACAGGTCAAATAGATAAATAAGAAATAAAAACTATCATTTACATTAAGCAAGCCATGTTATTTTGATAACTTTACAACATTTAATATCATGGTGCTATCTCAATTTCGTTACAGCGCAGAAGAAAATTCGTTTCGCAGGAAACTTACGAAATGGCACGTGCATCCTGAAGAATATTTAATAAAAAAAAAAATGGTGTTCAAAAAATTCATAAATTACTGAATTCAGAGTCAAGACAATGGCTAAATATATTAGGGATGGGCAAAGTAATGGAAAAATAAAATTTTGACAATGTAATTTCTGAACCTGTAGAAAAATTTCAATACTCCATATTTAAATGTATTATCGGTCAACAAATCCAAACTTTTACTGAAGCCTTTCGTTAGCAATGCCTTCTAAGGATATGAGTGCCTTCGAAAAATTGACGAAAATGTTTCTCAAAATATAACTTTTATAATCAAGTAGAATTGTTTTGAGAGAGAGACCACAACATCTATTTATTATCGTAGCAAGAGGTTCTAAGACATTGACTATTAAATCACTAATTTATCAAATGAATAAACCTGATTAAAATGCATTGTCCGTGTTAAGAAAATGTCGTTTTCTTCTTCTTCTGAATAGACGGCAGGAGGACTACAGTCCGTGAAAGCCGCTTCACCTCCCGGGTCTCTGCTATCTCAGCGTAGATTCCTCACGAGGAGTTACTGAGCTGAAAGAGTAGGCGAATCGCGCAGGATAGCGGGAAGTTCACCGTCCAATATGCGTTTAAACTGCTCTTCGGTGACTGCCCCAATTGCATCAGCGGAGAGTGCATTCCAAATATTGACCACTCTGGTCGACAGAGTAAACGATGGCTTCAGGTGTTCCGTTCGGCGCTTCTGCAACTTCAGCGAATGACCTCTAGTTCTGGAGTCCGTGGATACCGAAAAGAATTGTTGAAGTTCCGTTCCGTAATATCCAAGCAGGATTCTCCGCGTGACCAGTAAATCATATCGCATTCTTCGATATTCCAGTGGGAAAAGTTTGAGTTCCCGCAATCGGTCGTCATAGGGAATACGAAACATACCCCTCACACACTTGGTAGCCCTCCTTTTGACTTTCTCCAGACGATCCTTCTCCCCTTTGGTTAACGGATAGTTCACGGGAAGCCCAAATTCTAATATTGGTCTGACGTGAGAGCTATACAGAACTTGAAAGACTTTGGGATTTATCTCTTAGAAGGATCGTCTCAATGCCCACCACATGCGGCTGGCAGAACCGAACTTTCTGGCAGTATCCTCCGCAGTTTTGAGGGATGAAGTTACCATCACCCCCAAATCTCGCTCTACATCAACTATCCTGAAATCATGGCCCTCCAACTGATATGCATGTCGCATGTTGTTGCTCCCGATGTGCATGATAGCACACTCCTTGTCATTAATCAGGAGCATCCATCTGTCAGTCCAACTCCGAAGTGCATTCAAATCATCTTGCAAGTGGGAAGCGTCAGCTGCCGTCGTGACAGAAGCCCACACCTTCAGATCATCTGCAAATAAGAGACAACCACTGTTTAGAATACCGGGAAGGTCACTCACATGGAGTTTGAACAGGGTTGGCCCCAGAACGGATCCTTGTGGTACACCAGAAGTTGGGATAAAGGATGCAGATCTGGCCCCATTTACTTCAACGAGGCTTCGCCTCCAGATAAGAAAATCCTCAATCCAAGCAAGCAACGAAGCCTCTACACCAGACATTCTTAGTTTCCAAATAATCCTCTAATTTATTAATACAACAAGGAACGATGATATTTCTATAAGATAATTGAGTTTAACTTATTTAGGGAGTGTACATGTTGACAAAATGGGCTAGACATTATTTAAACCAATTCTCTTCTATATTAGAATAATTTAACTACAGAAACCAATATACGAATCCATTAGCATCAAAAATGAATTCACATTTTATTCCGAAATATAAAATATTGTTTTGAGATTTGGCGCTGGATTCCAACTTTTTTAAATCGTTTTACGGGCTAGTTTACGAATTTCTATTTAGAATTAAGATAGGATGTTATTCTGATATTTATATCAAGCATGAGTTCATCATCTAAAGAGAATTGTATTCGTGGCATTGTTATCCTCATCTTTACTCTCAATACAAACAAAGAAGTTTGTCAGAAATAATGCCCCACGCTAAACGAAACTCTATTAATTGGGCAGTTCTAAAATTTTTTTAGCAAAAATCACTTCAGTATGAATTCTGAAACATGGTTGTAATCCTTTCTTAGTACAACCGACTAAATCACGCAATGTAACAAAAGCCCCCAGCATTCTTGACTTGACTTGTAACCGTGTTCAACGCCAAAAGAGCCTCCACAGATGCAAAATTAATCAGAAATGTTTCCCTCGTAGAGCAGAACACTGTATAACGGAAGAGGAAACCAAATCTTTCGAAACCTAATTCGCACTGTATCAGCATTCAGACATACAACAGTATGGTAATAGACGGAGCATCAGCCCATTGCCCAGAGAAACGTTCGAATATTCAGTTACAAACTTCAACGACTCAATCTAAAGAGGACAGTTGCGTGAAATTTGCTGCTACACCCAAGATTGATCTGGCATATTTCCATGAGACGTTCGAAAAACGTGAGTTTCATATGAAGACAACTATCATCGTTTGAAGCTTTTGGATGAGATCAGGATTCTTTCGAAATTCTTCTATCTGATTATTAGCAGTGCATATTCATGCAAACCGATAGAGATAATTTTCTTCATACAACTGATGGATTAGCTTATATTGTCAGGACTACATCTGAAGACTTGGCATAATATTACGCTCAAGTCTTCTGCACAAAACGTGTGTCAGAGCAAGTACCTTTGGCGGTCTCTATTCAATCCGGTCGCAGTCTTCCACATGTAGCAGAACATTTTATCTAGCTTTTTGTAAACTTCAGTAGAAACGGAAAACTCCGAATATGCTTAGTTAACATAGACTGGAACTTTCTAAATGGACGACAATATTAGACTCATTATACAAATCTAAATACGTAGCAGTTGTTCGGATCTCTTCATTCACTATCTATGAAGCAACTTAAATTGATTTATTAATTAAGGTAACACTTAATTGCTAAACAGTCCGCACAAAAATTCGGAAATATTTCTCAGTCCAAATTCGAACCACATGTAATTAATATTGATTGCAATTTTATACGTATTTTCCATGGTATTGTGAATCAGTCTGATTATTTCTCACAATAATTATCGAATTTAGCATCTTAATATAAGGCAAATATTTTCATCGGAGGTTACGGAATACAATAGCCTATTAATTTACTGTTGTGGTGATTATAATATACGAATGCGACTGCGTTTATAGTCGAATACTTGTCAGGAAATAGGTTATTTTTGAAGTTATTGATATTGACATATCTCTTCATTGAAATAGTGTAAATAGTTGATATAAAACTTGTCTTTGTTTAATTTTCTATAAAAATGAGATTTCTGGTCAATATTCACTTACGTTGTTCACCATACACTATATGCACTGGAAGCATGTTATATATTTAATGTTATAGGGAAGAGAATAGTTTTTAATATCACTTTTCAAATATTCTTTATATTCACGTAAATTTTGTTTGAGTGAAACGTCCGTCAACAGCGGTAATCAGTGGTCAGTTAGAGCACTTCATTCGCATGTACAACATACAATGATTTGCTATTTAAATAGTTGGGTCTTTTCTGGGATATTTGAGTAGCAATCAATAATAGATGATATCTCATTTTTTAGATTTCCAAATATTTTGAATCATATCTAGTTCTATAACATTTTATCATAACAATCAAAAATAGGTTTTACAAGTAATCCTAAATCCTCATAATTGCTAATTTCTGCAGGTAGTCGTTTGAATTTCCCCGTGTCAATTTTTGTCACATTAGGCATATTTACTGGTACAAGATATGGAGTTATAGCTGCACGATTTAGTGTTTAGTGTAAATTGGCCAAGCATGAATAATGAAAGGCGTTTAGTTGTTACAATATTAATCCAATTATTAGATACATCAATATGTCACTTACAAAAGTTTCCCCTTGCGTGGTAGGTTGCTGTAATAGAATGACAATTTCAAGTTTCATATACAGGTTAACTAAAACTTCAGCAAAAAATAGCAATGATCACATTAGTAACATTTTCTGATGTTGGTGTTGCTTGTCTGTAAAACCTGCTCAGAGAAATGATGTGCAAATCAATTAGGGTATTTGCTAAGTTATAAATTGAGGATATTTTGTTAATAAACAAATTACGATATTACTCTCATAAGATATATAATATAGATAACCTTCAATCGTTTTTTCTTCCTGTGTTGGCAATGTCATAAAACGTTGTGTTTGGCTTGCTTTAACGAAGAATGTTAACCGCGACCTTTCCTATAAACTGGGAGGCTTTAAACTTCTGTCCGATGTGTCTCGTTCTAAGACCAACACACGCCAATGACTGCTATGCATCCAAGGATAATAATTTCATGCTTTCTAGCTTCAACGAAAGTTCAATATATGAAACCACAATACCTCAATGAAACCTCAAAACTCATAATAAAATCCAGAATTGTATTACACGATTAAAAATGCACAGAAAACGCGATTTTAAAACACTGCTCAAATAGGTAAATTTATTATTTACGTACAAATCAAATAAGATTTAGAGAAATCAATCTTCTGAATTCTGAATTATATATATATATATATATATATATATATATATTATATATAATATATATATATATATATATATTACTCTTGAACTCTTGATAGACAGTAAGTTTGATATTTGTATTGGCAGATCAGCTGTATCTTGAACCATTGGAACTCCGTGTCTGTGTTAACTGCAAACCTCAACACAATACTGATACCAATTAGAGTATGCGCATTCATTTATTCAGTGTGTATGGGCCGAGTTCTTGACAATCCAAGAAAGGCTCAAACAGAACATAGAGCTTTTTTCAACACATCGTTCAACGATGCACAAAATATGCATATTTTTTTACAAAAGCCACCGTTTTCATATGCACAGATGTATTAAGCACCATGCAAACTGAGTGAAGTGTGTGGTAAAACAATGACGGGTTTGTGAACGGATTACATTACAGGGAGCTTGAACAAGAAAGTTGACCTTTGGGCAAAAAGTGTTTATCATAAAAGTTTGATATGACTTGTTATTGGCCAGAGTAAATTAGAGCGATATTTATAAGTTGACAATGGATTATACTGCTTTTGGCTTTTAAACCTAGCTTAGAAGCAAGTGCTGCTTTTACAGTTCGCACTGCGACAAAGAACGGTTCATCAATATTTAATTTTGTAACACGCTGTGCGAACATAACATTGTTGTTCTTTCGATGAGGTGTGCAAACTTGATTGATATAAATGAATGTAATAGCTATTGTGATTTGTTATAGATCGGACACTTTTTTCTGTGAATCGCCTCAATGATTCGAGCATACTCCATGCCTGATTGCTTAAATTGTTCATATTGACCAGGTCAATTACCTTCGGTAGTTCCATGATCAAACCTTTGATCAAACCTGTTGACTTTGTACAAAATGGTGGTCTAATAACACAATTCAATAACATACAGAATCGTAATATTTGGTAAACGAAACTTCATTGAATACTAAATAATTAGCGCGGTTGACTCAAATATCTGGTCAATATTGCTCACCAATAAGCCGCCCTGCTTTGTAGTCAACTGTATGAGAATAAAAAGATAGTTAAAGTGATTTTTTAAATAATTGCACAGAGATGTCTAGGGCATTCGAGCTCCCCTTTCAATTAACCGTGCTGTTCGTGTTTTATATCGACATTTTTATCTTGCAGATTTTTCCAAATGGAAATACAATGATTCACTTAATTCATATCCAAGAAAATGTTTATTTCATATCAAGAATACAATTTGGTTCAGCAACAACGTCAAGGTGACTTATTATAAAACTCGTATTTCACTCCAGATTAATTATTTTTTATCAAGTTGCTCAAAATAGCTAACGAACTCACAATCTTGATATGAAGCTATGAGAATAAAATAGAATGTGTGAATTAAACGTATTTAATGTCCGTTTCCTTTTTCTTTTGTATATTTGTTAACAAATAATACAAACTGGATAATCTTTGCAAACGGGGGTAACTCTCAAACATCGCACAGCCTCGAATAATTACATTTGCATTGCAGAGATCTCTCACACGAATCACTAAATTATGCTGATATCAGTGGATCTTGGCCGATTTCAGTGTCCAACTTCCGTGGACACCAGAAATGTCGTGATGTAGCATTTTACATATGAATGTAAAATTTAGTAAGTGATCAAAATTTGTTTTATTAGACCGACTCATTAAATTATTTATAATTATTTGTTTAAGGCAATATTATTTGTAATAAGTAAATTATTATATACACTATAATTATAACGACTGTTTTTTGACTCAAGGAATTGTGTATCATATGCTACATATACTACCATTTAATGCTGCATGTCTGACAAAACTAATTTTTTTAATATCGAATTAGCATTTCTTGCAAATTGGTAGGTGAAAATCTGTTTCAGATTAGTTACATTCGCCCAAAAAGTTTTATGTACCACAGCTCCTCAAAATTATAAAGTTATTGAAGGGATCTGTTTCTGAACCCAGGATGAGAGCATGATGGCGGATATGCGTGAAAAAAACATAATTATCAGTTGTGCGGTCCTTGTGCACTTGAAAAGAAGCCTGCATAGTACACTGTATTTGGCACCATGGTTTTTCGAGAAGCTGATTAAATATGGTGCTTAATTTAACAATTTGTATAACTCATTCGCGCTGTGTCAAGCGAAATGATTCTGAAATTGCTATTCATATCATTTTTTTCTTAAGCGAATTCAAATCAGCCATCCATAAAACTAATTTCTCCACAAGTTCTTATCTGATATTTTTCGTATCAATAGCGGACAATTTCGAACGCGCACTGTTAAAACTTATTACGGAATATCTCATTAAACAATGAAACGTTTGGCCTTAATACGTTTTTGATTACGATATAGTGAAATATAAACAGAATGATTACGAACTTCCGATGGATGTGGCGTTAATCACTGTGATAAATAGAAGAAATATTTCGTATGCATAAAAATATGATATTGAATATATATTTATATATTCAATATGAAATGTAAAAGAAAAGCTTAATATAAACGATAATAAATTGTGTGCTTGCATTGTTCCACTTGATGAATTACACAGTTGTTTTCATCTCTTCCTCTGATTTGATGTTCAGGTTTTTTATTAAAACAAATGCCCGTTTGAGGTGGACATAATACTTTTTATTTCTCATCAAGCGTCGTGGCTCATGGATCCAGTGATAATGTATTTCCAATATTTCCTTTTTATTTCATTTGCATTTACTTTAATCACACACATCAAAATGTCAGCAATTCATAATCTAATTGAATCTGCTAAAGTTTTTATACTTTGAAATGCTGGTGTTACAATTTGGACACCTTCCATTAAATACCAAAATTAAGCTATATTTAAACAATAATTAGAGATCGGTGATCATTTGTTCTCTTGCTACACTCTGTCACGATCGCCACATACATGCCAATATCAACGTCGAAATTTCGGAGATTATAGATAGAAAATCGCTAGCGGAATGCTTCGTGTCGCGGTGTAAATGTTTAAAATTGTTTGATTTGCAAGCCCTTTGCATTCAATTTTATTCAACTGATGGCAATATATCGATTTTGTGGTCAAGTTACAGTGTTCAGTGTCGATAAATAATTATTTTAGTCATTTAATGCAAGCTCATTGATGCGCTTGACCTAGAAAGTAGGTTTATAATAGAACATTTCTCAATTTCTCAATTCATTACTCATGTTTATCGGACGAAATCAGTTAAAACAATTGTGGTTTTTCGAGTTATGATCAAATGAACGAACACTAATCACTCTTGTATCGTATAAGTGAATCACTAAGCAATTTTTAAATATATTAATTAGAATAAAACATGGAAATGGAATAATGGTAAACAAATTCGTTTGTAGCCGCTGTTGCCTACGTTTGGCACAACCAACATGGTCAATCACATTAACTCATACATATATTGATCGGATGAACCCCATAATTCGAACAAATATGCATATTTGCATGCAGTTCCATCACAATACAGTACTAAACTATAGTATGACAGATTCAACTATGCAAGTTGCTCGCATTTCGAACGCACACTCACTGAACTTGAACGAAACTATACATTTTACACGAATAACTCAAAGATTATTTCCGTGAAAATCTCACACCAAATGCAATAAATTACCGAACATTAATGATGCTGGTCTATATATGGTACTTTTAATTTCAGTGGGACAATGGATACTGTTTACAGCGCGAATTTCATATACAATATTGTGAATGTTATGTGAACCAAATTTAATGATCTTTTGGACACTAACTCTATCCCAAAAACCACATTTCTATTAATTGTTGGGCCCTATGCAACATAGTGTAACAAAAATCATACCGAATTCGTCCTGTAGGATCTTGAATTTAATTTTCTGATCTAAAATCGGGAGAATTCTCAATTCCGTTCGTTGAAATTATATCATCATAATTCATTAATTTTTGATGTTATTTAGTTTATTGAAATAAAAAATAATAATAAAACTTCCGAAAATATTACATGAACAGTTCTTGGTTTTTGAATTCCCGAAGCTATTTTTTAATGTTAAGAGAAATTCGGATGTGCCCAATCGTGATATTTTCGGACATAGTGCACATGAAACATTTCAAAATAAATTAATTATTCAACGCAATTACTTCAGAATCATATTTTAATCATTGGAATGCAAATTGTATTGTTTTTCGATAAGAATTGAATTAAAAGCTACCCTTCCCACGCGAAATATTTTAAAGTGCAAATTGCTCCTTCGGCTGAGATCCGTGTTATCCAGCAGAAGACCCCTTTACAGGGCATTAGTTCGACTGCATTTAGAGTGTTGTCTCAAGGCCTGGTGCCCTTACTACAAGAAGGACATCGTTAAACTCGGGAGCGTACAGCTTCTCGCAACTCGCACGATTAAGCGTCAGCGAGGAAAACCATACGCTGTACGCCTGAATTCCCTGGATCTATTATCAGTTACGCACCGTTGTTCGAGGGGTGACTTTATTAAAACCTTCAAGATCCTGAACGGGTTATGTGGCGTTATCATGAACAAGTTCTTTGCATCAAGACCCGAGCTGGGAACCCGCGGATATTCACTCAAACTTGCTTAGGAACGATGTAGACTAAACTCTGTGAAAAACGTTTTCAGCCTCAGGGTGTTAAATTCCTAGAACCGGCTTTCATATGAATTTATTTCCTGCAGTTCTGTCGTGAGTTTTAAAAAAGGTTTGGACCGCATATCGGGTAAGCTTTATCCTGAATTCTTCCCCAAATTTCTATTTCACAATGTTGAGCGTTGTCTGGTATGTAAGTGAATGCTAGACCTATATTTTTTAAATAAAACTTTTATTTAGCTGAACTCTTACTGTACTGGTGAAGAGAAATTTATTTCTATTTTCCGAAAATCATTCATAACGAGGTGCTTGCTAAATACAACGCGGATATTGGTCGACGATATCCAAATCACAATAAGGAAAAACGCTTTGGCAGTGGTGGTTGCTTCTCTGCAGCTTTTCACCGAAAGAAATTCTGGACGCTCGATTTGATCGTTAGCCACTTACTGTCCTGTGCAACTGAACTGAACTGAACATTAATATCATTAATATACGATAGTAAATTATTAACTTTACGTTCACATGGTTAATTAATGCG
Source organism: Atriophallophorus winterbourni (assembly GCA_013407085.1). NCBI lineage: Eukaryota > Metazoa > Platyhelminthes > Trematoda > Plagiorchiida > Microphallidae > Atriophallophorus > Atriophallophorus winterbourni. Next base: position 17,718 of record JACCGJ010008039.1, read on the forward strand.
CCAAATTCATTTGATTGTGAAGTGAAAGTTACGCAACATGTTATTAAATTTATACTTAGAAAACTCACTTACCCGAACCTTCAGTAATTAATTCAGCTACAATGCAGAAATATATGAAAATGGGATGTTTTGATGCATCTATCATATTACATTCCGATTAATAATTGACAAGTTTTTCGAAGTAATCTATACATGCAATGCACACGCAATGAAACAAAGGTTTTTATTTTCGTTTTTATTTTTTCTGCGCTCATAATGAGAATAAAATATTACATTAGATGTTCTATTTTTGACGATTGTATAAACCGAAATTTTATGACATTCAAATAAAGCTCGGTTTTGTCCAAAGTCAATACCTTGATGTAACAAAATGCCTATTCGTATTGACAAAATATGGCTTGTTTATGTTGAACTTCCCTGTCTTTTTTCATTTCTTCATGAGATTTCAAACACCTTAGTTTGCGAGTTTGTAGACCAGCAACGTCGGAAATAATAAAACGAAACGAAGCGCAAAAATGATCAACGAAAACATTTTTCAACAGGGAAGATTTTGTGGAGTGACAAATGACACGACGATTATTACACACCTAGAGCAAACGAATAAGGTTATATATATATATATATATATATATATATATATACATATATATACATATATATAATCATGAGTGATTTAGTTTCAACGCGATATTGTGAATATAAAAAAATCAATAATCCTACAGTTGATTGTAATGAAGTTATATAGTTTACCACATTAGCGGATTCTGAGCTCAGTTGACCTGATATCACTATCCTCATTGTTTCAACCACAATACTTGGATTTAAAAAAAATTCATCAAATTTAAAGATTTGGTGAAACTTTTTCACGCAGTCTATCTAAGTGGTGGTTTATCTAACTTACCATTCACCTCACCGCATCCTTCCAAGTAGGCTGAAAATCCACCACGGGAAAATTGATATCAATCGTGAAGTGCACCACAATTTGATCACAAAATATGCTAACATTTCTATAAAATAAATCAAACGGAACTGCGTACATTATAGCCAAACGTTTATCATTCCGTGTTTGGTAATAATGTTTGAACTGTGGTGATCGGTTTTATGTGTTCGCATTTGGTGTGATGCTCAGTTTATTTATGTTTCAAGCGCATGTGAATCCAGATCGTACTGCCGAACTTGATCAGCGCAAAAAGCACGAAATATGTCGTGGCGTGTGCTTGATGGGGATGCACGCAAATGATTATTTTTTCGTGATCATGTGTTGGAATTATGTGAATCAACAGCTTCCTCGTAGCAAGCGTATCCAACAGTGGCACACAAGTGCAACTTCTTTACGTTTATAGAACTCTGTCAAGAGCAGACTCATTCAAATCCTACTCTTCCTACTTGATGAGTGCAATCAGCACGAAAGCGATGTTGTGGTGTTTGTGGTGTAAATAAATTCAAATGAAATCATTATTCAAATATGATTATTTTATCGGAATACATGTTGTCTTACTATGACACGTTTCAACACCTAAATAGAAAAGAATGCACGGTTTTAACAAAATCAGTAAGTATGTGTTATAATGTATACCGAGACCTGTCCTATGTGATAATCATATTACATTCAGTCTCGATTTCCCTAATGATGAATAAACCAAAATACATTTATAATTTTAAAAGTGTTGATCGCTTGACCACTAATCACCTTGTTATTCTTTACTGAGTATACGAAATTCATTCATGTATACTTAGTATTGCAAAATAACTAATAAATATAAGTCAGTGTTATTAGAACGTTTGAGAATCATTTCAAGAATTGCATTTTGAAACAAAATATAAAAATCAATAGTTTAGGAATACTCATTATTTTGTTTGGTATTTGTGTTTCATTACGATATATGGACACCCACTATCAAAGCATTTTAATATTATTTATTCGTTTTTTACTGGATCACATCAAATCACAGCAGGATCGCATTGTCGAGTATTTCCACCAAATTCGTCTCGTTCACAGAGCTCCTCGAATATTTATATGTTCACGTAAAACTGCATCATTATTTTCTTTATTTATTCATCGGGCATTCAATTGTTTATCCATTGAAAATCTCGCCCCACTTTTACCCTGATTTTACACGGTATTCTGCTAGGCTCGAATTGCAAGGAGGTTGACTTGGAGAATTCAAGAGTCTAGGTCAATGCTCTTCACAATGTGTAATATTGCTACTGCTGAAAATGAATTGGCCCAGTACATGCGGAATCAACAGCGAAATTGTAACTTGAACCCGCTTTTTCGATTTCATGATAGGCTTGATATGATCGAATTTCTAATCTCTAGTTTATCATTTAAGCTCCACCCATGGCAAATTAATTTTACTATATATTTTACTGATAACACAGTGATGAGATTCGTTTTTCCGTTCAGAAAAACGTTTCTCTGCTTTGTCATAAGTAAAATGTTACGCAAAACCTGTTCAAACCAATTGCACTGAAATTTATTTGCATCGCTCGTTTTTAAACTGTTTATCATCGGAAAACACACGTCGTGCCATTAATTAGCATTTGCGATCATTATTGTTAATATAATATTTTACTTTCCAGATAACTACTTTTAACGGTCACATGTATGTGCGTGCAATATTTTGATCACCATAAATCCCGGTAACTGCTGTGATAGCAGTTACCCGTTCTCTATTTCATTCTAGGATTCTAGTTGCACAGAAAACTAGCATTAATGCGTTTGAAGTCATTTAATGTCGAAAAATCGAAATATTTCAATCTCCCGAAATGACCGATTATTCCCATTGAAAAACACTCTACGCGTTTAACTAGACGTAAATCACCATTGTTCAGAACGAGTTAAAACATTGTGTGTTTCAGGGCACGTAGGTCTATATCTTACTGTCCATACAAGATGAGTGCAAACAGAATGAATTCGAGCGGTTTGTGTGAAAGATTTGCATATAATTTTCAATTCTTTCTTTTACAACACTCCGCGCAGCATTGTTTTCCAATCCTCAATTCTTTTAATTCATGCCGAGACACATCGTAGTGCGTGAAAAAATGCAAAAATCGTTTGCTAGTTGTGTGATGATAAATCATGGAAATTAGCATTCAGTGGTTTGCAGTAGTTTTATTGAAGCTCCTAATTTTATGAGTGCTAGTGTTTAATTGAAATGTTTGCGTAGGTCTAATCAACTATATCCTTCATCCTTATGCCAATATTATGTTATATATTATATGTTATCGTAAAGAGTTATGCTTTGAGCTGCTCTCAAGTGTTTCTATGTAATTGCAATGTTCATTCATCGCAATGCGAAATCTCCGAACAAAACAATCATAGTAGTTTTATACGGTTGCTTCAAATCCTCTGAATCAAACTCTTGAAGACTTGTTTGATTAGTGCATAGTGTATAACCCAATACTTAGAAATGTGAATTAATCTTCATTCAAATGAATTTATTTGAGGAATAGAATGATGGAAGAATAACATGGAAACTTCATTTGTTTACAAACATTTTATCCAAACAAGAGATTTTCAACAAAATATTTTACAAACTTTGAACGGTCAATAGATTATGGACAGATTCAAATGTGTTCTATTAGATTTAAATCCTAAACAGATACTGATCTGTTCTTGATGTCACATATAATATTTTACATGATGTTTAGATTCAGGTAAATACATATAAATACTTTAGAGTTTCAGATCAGCCACATTAAAATGTATTCAAAACATTAACCGTTCACAAAAGCGGTGTTTCTAAATCGTACATGATTTGAGTTCGATTCATGGGGATTCCAAATGAAAAGTGTAACTTAACAAGAAGATTTATGGCAGAATTATCAGTAGTCAGCAATGTGAAACTGTTTAACAATAGCTATTCCGGGGATCGGTATCGATAATCACAATAATCAATGTACACACGGCACATCTGCAACATCCCCATGAGTAGGGCTACAATAAGGTATTTGTTCATTCTATTATGTATGCCTTCGGAATCCAAACTTGGTTAGGTCATTCAACTTATAGAAATCGATGTGCGCACAGACGGTTATGCTCGAGTATCTTACACGATGAAGAACGTGAGGCAAACGCATCCTTATATATGAAGTGATCACTGTATCCATGACCTACGTAATCGGTGTTTTTCAATACTAACATCTCGCAAAATCATTATTTCATGCAAGATACGTGAACGATCAAATTTTATATATTATAAAACTTTCTAATTGATTTGCCAGTATACATCATTATAGAAAACCACTCATAGCATGCTAATGAGTTAACAAATTTTGAAGATCACTAAACCGGGTCGTCAAAAGCAAATAATAATAAAAGCTTGTCTGTGTGAATATTCATGTTCTCCGTATCACTAATGATATAAGAAATCTCAGTGGATTCAATCTTAACATGTATGTTTTTTACAATCATGTATTCAAGTGAAGTTATATTATGAAGGAAAATGCACGCACAAAGTAATACTGTCAAGAAAACGTATGCAGAAAAATTAAACAAATACTTACGGCCACCAGTAACCGAAGCAACCGAGATGCAGATTACCAGGAATAAGAGCATGCGCAGCATTTTCGTGTAATACAACGTGAGTTCGTTCTTAAGATGCGTTCTCACGAAACCTCTTGTATATATACGCTCAAAAATATCACAATTGATTTTTCTTTTATGAAGGTTCACGTTTTCAGGTCGTCAGACAACGGCAGAGTGCACCGATACAGAACACGATCATTCGGGTCGATAGTTCACTTTTAACTTCAATAACAAAACCATTCAAGTTTTCTCGAAGTATCGGAATAACAAATGGAATCACTATGTGTGCTGAGACCATTTTTCACGTTATATTCATATATATTACTTCATGTATACATGTAAATTGTTGGATGCGTTTTCGAAAGCAATTTGTAGATTTTCATTCATAATATTCATCCAACAACGTAGACGACTTTCGAGAAACGCTTCAGTAGAATCTGAATAAAAACATGGTTTTGTTAATTATGCTAATCATGTAAGGACCAATCTAGTTTTCTCGTCTGTGTGTTTCACCTCCATGGTCCACAACATAAAGTTATTGCTGGTATACGCTTCTAGGTAACGTGTTTAGATGGGGCAGTTTGCGGCTAGAAATGGAAACGAATTGCAGCTTCCGTGTGATGGACCGCTAGCCAACCAGAGCTGACGGTCAAGAAGTATTAGTGTTAGCGTGATGCGATATACAGGATATTATTCTGGATTGCAATCACAAATGATGCAGATTTTGAATTTCCGCAGCTTCGAGCATACATTAATGAACTCACTCTAGGAATCAATTTGTGATTCTGTATTTGAACATCGTGTTTCCTTGTAATAACTCTATATAACAGTGGTATACAAATATTATTTCATTTACCACTTTAACGCCTATTCAAAACCCTGTGAGCAAATCAAAACCCTGAAGTTATTCGATTATGTGTTGACATCCTCATCTCTTACAAACCACTACCGGTTTTGGACGATTTGCCGTCATCAAGTGGAGACAGTAAGGTCAGGTTCAGTTGAACTTGAAGCAGTGTAAAAGTGTTTAAAAATGTTTTACTTGCATGCTGGTGTTATATATGGATGGCAATGTGATCACAACACTGCATAGAAATTTTCAATACGTTTTAATCCTTTAACCAATTACCACTAATGTAGTTTATGTCAGTCCAGATGTAATATTGGGCATTTTTGTTCAAATTGGGGATCAATGTAGTCGGACACATTTCTTTACATATCCAGTGTATCTTCCTCGCTAAAATCGTTGATTATTTACTATGCATGAACAAAGTGGTGTCTGTGATATGTTTTTACCCTGCCCAGATAAACACATCGCGAAATGGCATAGCATTCGGGATATTTCATTTAGCTGTTTGGATCACGATGAGCTAAATGGACTATCGTTTTAGTATATCTTTCATTGTCATCCATTTAGAGTTGCTGATCACGTAGTTTAACCGATTTGCTATTTATATTGCATAATTTTTTTGTTTCAATAGTACTCTACGCGTAACTCAAAAATTTGATAGACACATTTAGGTTTAGATCGTGACAGAAATCGTTGATGTTCGATTCGATTTTCTCCAAAGCGATTTAGATTCGTCAGCGTCGGAAAGCTCGGGAATGCCGTGTACATATATACTGCGTTTGGCCTTAGTCCTGCATCTAGTCAAAAGACGGCTTTTTCTTGGCTTGCCGTGCTGCCCATGGTAGGTCCACGAAAATGGGGGTAGGAGATTTGTGGCTACATACATTCATGGAGAAGGCTTCAGGAGTCAACCTCGAGGAAAAATCCGGAGCCGGAGTCCTGTTAGGCAGTCCGAAGTTTATTCAACTTCGTCCTGCCAGCTCCTGCGACGGCTTCGTTGTTTAAACTGTTGTTAGCTGTTATTTTGCTTTCATTGGTGCCGTGGAGAGGGAGCACTTGCTGCATAGGCAACGGCTAGTTCTCCATATTGCACTGCCCTGGCGTACATCACAACGCACCAATGAAGAGGACACTCCATTCCGCTTCTGCGGAAAATAACACGGGATGTAGCAGATACAGGTTAAAAGCTATGGCTCGACTAGCACAGAGCTAAGCGCCTGGGGCTGCTTTCGACGGTGGGAGAGACTTCCATGTCTCATCGGACGGCTACCGCCCGCCTCAAGCTGGGTAGCCCCCAGTCAATAAGGTGCTGATAGAATTTACTCCGAATCTCAATTTGGCTTCTGCAAGGGAAGATCAACCGTTGACATGATCTTCTCCCTGGGACAACTTCAAGAAAAGTGTCGGGAACAGCATATGCCATTATACGCTGTTTTTATTGATTTAACTAAGGCATTCGACTACGTCAGCAGGGAGGGTGTTTTGAAAATGCTCGATCTGATAGGCTGCCCCCAAGGCTGCTCATACTCGTTATTTCGTTCCACTCAGGCATGAAATGCTCAGTTCATTTTAACGGTCGCAGTTCAGAAGCATTTGAAATTCGCCAAGGCATCAAACAAGTGTGTGATAATTCGTGACCTGTTGTTTGCTGACGATGCATCCTCTATTGCGCACTCCCAAGAGAAACTCAAGTCGCTAATGGACTGTTTTTCGTCGGCATGCGAAGACTTTGATCTAACAATTAGCATGAGTAAGACCAAAGTCCTAGGTCAAGAGACTGTATCGCCACCAATCATCACTGTTGGAAACTGTCAGCTTAAACCAGTGCATCATTTCACATAGCTTGGTTCAACTATTGCGGATAACCTCTCGCTAGGCAGGGAGATTAATAAACGGTTTGGCAGAGCAGCTGTCATTTTGTCCCGATTAAACTCTTGTGCTTGGGGTAACCGCAAGCTGACTGTAAAGACAAAGATGATGGTATACAGCGCGTGCGTACTAAATGCTTTACTATACCGCAGTGAATCCTGGACCACCCACGTAAGACACGAACGGAAGCTGAATGCTTTCCATCTACGAAGCATCCGTCGTATCTTGAACATATCATGGATGGACAGAGTGACTAACGCTGAAGTGCTTTCAAAAGCTGGTCTACAGAGCATGTTCACCCTATTACGTCAGCGCCGCCTGCGATGGCTTGGTCATGTCTATAGAATGGAAAATGGTCGTGTTCCGCAATTAGGAAGTCGACCATTGGGCAGACCGCACTTGCAGTACAAAGACGTTTGCAAAAGAGATATGAAAGCTCTTCACATTGACCCCGCGAGCTGGGAAGAACTCGCTCTTGACCGCTCACTTTGGATTCATTATGTAAAGCGTCGTCTGCCAGCCGGGGAGGAGCAAATACAGCTCTTGGATGCTGAACGCAGATCACGCCGCTGGCGTGCAACTGATGCAATACAACAGAGTTCTGACTATCGTTGCCAGCGCTGCGGGAGAGATTGTTCCTCCCGAATCGGACTGTTTCATCATTCAATGAGCTGCAAAACATGAAATTCATGCGATGTGATGTACATCCATGGTCTATATCGACCGATGGAGGCCAACAACAACTTGCATGGACAGGTTTTCGATCAAGTTCATTCTACTCCAACGTATAACAATGTTGTGTTCAGCTTACTGTAATGGGTCTCGGATGCAGGTGAAAAATTGGTGTTGATATCCAATAAATACTTGCATAATGGTGCGTCGTGTGTCGGACAAATGTCGAGAGCCACATTGAAGGCAGATCAAACAGACGAGAGTCCGTATTGCCTAAAACATCAGAATTTTATTTTGTGATTCCCATTGAAATGGAAGCATCGTAATAACCACAACAAAACTGAGCAGGCATATTCAAGTTTTACCTAGTCGATGTTCTAGATTCGGCGAACACATGAGATGCTCTAAAAGCATACTAATGTGATGGAACGCAATCCAAGCTCTGGGTATGCAAAACAAAGTTCCAGATCATCAATGGCAATTTGAGAATTGATTCCAACCCTACGTAACCGATGGTGAGATCTCGGTAACTCCGTCACTATAGCCCAAGTTCTGGCGGTGGTGTTGCAATCTATTTTCATGAACGTTAAGCGCACTGTAACCTAGTCGACCATCTTGTCCTCAGACTATCTGATACGATTTGATGTTCAGTAAACCATGTAAATGAAGATGAATGTACAATCGTCATCATTTTGAACATAAATTCAATTAAACATCCAACTCACATTCGGGGTCTTGGCTAACGTTTTAACCATGATGTTGTGTTAACGAATGAAGCAACCACTGGGAAAGAGTGACCATAAGTTTCTTTTCTACGATAAATTATGTAATGCGGAACGATTAAACGAAAATACAAAATTCTTCAGGAAAATAAAATGTCAATCCTTGAATATCAGTTACCATGAGGCTCACACCAAAGAGTCTGAATTCTGGGATTCTGGATTATATTACAATATATTTAACTCAATATGTACAAGATACCGCCGATGGTTAGGAGAAAACGTTCTAACTAAACGAAAAGAGGTAACCTGGCGCAGTCAAAATTAACCAGGCAATAATTCGCATGTGTCGAATTACATCAAGAGCGCCTCTCCCACGCTTATTCAATATCAGCCTACATGAAGGAAACTTACCACCGCTTTGCAAATCAGGGATGATAACTCCTATTTATAAAGGTGGTAGCCCTTAGGATTGAAGAAAACTATAGACCTCTACCGGTACATTTGGTGATATCTAAATTAATGTAACGCAATGTGAACACCCACCTAAAAGTACATTTTGAAAACCAAAATATTTTGACTGCAGCACAACACTGTTTTCGAAGAAATCTTTGCGGTTTATCTAACCTTCTTACAACTTTCGACGATTAAAACGAGGCAATAGAGGAAGCTGAGTCTCTACATGCTTGCTACATAGACATTTCCTAGGCTTTCGATAGAGTCAACAATGACATTGTAATAAAAAGCTGGAAGCTTATGGAATAACGGGAATGTTGCTGATTTGGATATGGGTCTATCTGCATGATAGACACGTCAAAGTTCACTTTGATAGCACTTTCTCTGGAAGAATAGACGTCATAAGTGTCGGTGCTTGGAGCTCAGCTATTAATCCTGTATATAAACGATATAGTGGAGAGTATTGAATGTAACTTGATACAGTTTGCCTGTTATGTTAAAATGTATAAACGTGTAAGACCAGTTAAAGACTGTATGGTATTTCAAAGGAATCTGTGCACTTTATTTGGTTGGTACGAGTCAAATAAGTTAACATTTAATCCTACCACTTGTAAAATGCTGGCGCTTGAAAAATCTCTGTACAAAGAGTATTAGCTTGACAAGCATGAACTCGTCTGGACCACTGCCGGAACTGATCTCGGTATATGAGTCTCGTTTAAACTTAAGCCTGCACAGTTAACAAAAAAGCTTGTCGTATCTTGAATCTTCGAAAAATGATATACGGGATTTTTACACCAGAAACTTTATCCAGTTTAATCGATAGGTATGGACATCCTGTTATATAATATTCCAACCAACCTTGGGCAGCATGCCTGAGGAAGGATATCGAACTACTTGACAGGATTTATCATCGTGCGACAAATTTGGTCTCTTGTTACAAAAATGAGCCTCTCAAAGTGCGAATGTTGAATCTAAATGTACGCGATTTTACCAAACACGAAAACGTTTTAGGCATTCAAGCATTTCACATTCTCTGCTGGATATTTGTCCTAATTTTTCTTCGGTACGATTTTTGTCACTTGGAATATTTTGACTAAACAAATCACACGCTCGGTAACTGTAGCGGTTTGCGCTTCTAAAATCGATGAGTATATGACAAACCATGCCGAATCTGACAGTCCCTATGGATATTTATGTGATTTTACAATTTTTCTACATATGCATCGTCATCCTATGGTTACTTTTGAGCTAAATGCTTTTTCTACCATAAAACCTTCTGCAAACATAACGAGTTTTAATGGTTCGTGTTCATCATTTTCTTTTGTTGTAAATCCAGAAGCTGCTTCTTCACGAAACTTTGTTAATGCACACATACAAAAACATCACAAGTGATTTTTCTTTTTTGAGGGTTCACCTTTTGAGGTCATGCTTCAACCGTAGCGTGCACCGATGAATAACAACTTCGTTTTTATCGATGATTCACTTACAACCACAATAACAAAAACTATCAACGTTTCTGCACGTACCGGATATAGAATCAAAAATCAATTTTTATGGTGAAAAAAATCAATCTCTTTACATGTAAATGTTTTGACTTCCACAGAAAATACGGTGAATACAATCAAAATTAAATCGAGCAGATTGATTTGAGTGGGTTCATATGTGTCAATATACTGAGCCGATAGTGGAGTGCTCTTTGATATAATCTTCCAGCTTTGATTTGAAATTAATGATCGTAAGAGCGTTCACTACAACCCTTGATAGTAAATTAAACGGAAAGCAAATAGACACCGAGAGGAAATGACGTCTACAATGGAGTCTTGATTGCAGTATAATGAGACAATTTAAATAACTGTGTGTTTTCTTAGGGGAACCAACATATATCAAATCACGGTTTGGGTGATTTATATCCGCAGTATTTCAAACGTTAGGATCAAGTCGTTCCTACCACTCATTTGTGTATGAGCGGTTAATCTTACCATGGCTATTGGCTCTTGTAATGGGATGCGCTGCATCCGATAAACTAGCTTCGTCACCCAGGGATAAACCTTACCAAGGTATTCAATGTATTTACGCAACCACACTACCCAAGCTGGGATCACGTATTCTATCGTCGGATGGTTGTGTGTTATTGAAACTCGCTGACGTGGTCTTGACTTACCCATTGATCCACTGGGAAAGAGTGAAGCTAAGGTGCTTTTCTTCGATTATGTATATAGTGACCAACGATTGAGCGAACATAGTACAAACTTAAATATCAGTTTCCATGATGCACACACAAGAGTTTGATTTCACGAATTCTGGCTTATATTACAATACATATGACTCAATCTGCCCAAGATACCGCCGATCTTTGGGAGAAAACGTTTTCAAATAAACGTTAAGAAGTACCCCGGTGCAGTCAAAATTACCCAGGCCTCACTTCCCAGGTGTCGAATTACTTTGACTGCTACTCTCACGCTAATTTAATCTCAGCCTACATGAAGAAAACGAAACACCGCTTTGCAAATCAGGAATGATAACTCCTATTTATAAAGGTGGCAGCCGTTCAGGTTAAAAAAAACTATAGACCGGTACCGCTACATCTGGTTATATATAAATTAATGTTACGCATTGTGAACGCCCGGCTTAAAGAACATTTTTAAAATCAAAATATTTTGACTACAGCACAACACGGTTTTCGAAGAAATCTTCGCGGTTTATCTAACCTTCTTACAACGTTTGAGGATTGGACCGAGGCACTAGATGAAGGTTACACTGGACATGCTTCGACATTGACATTTCCTAAGCTTTCGATATAGTCAACAATGACATTTTAATAAATGAATCTGGAAGCTTATGGAATAACGGGAATGTTGCTGAATTGGATAAGAGTCTATCTGCATGATAAACACGTCCAAGTTCACGTCGGCAGCACTTTATCTAAAAGAATAGACATCATATGTGCAGTTCGGCAAGGCTCGGTGCTTGGAGCCCATCTATTATTGGTGCACATAAACGATATAGAAGAGGATATTGGATGAAACTTCATAGTGTTTGCCAGCTATATTTCAATATATAAACGTCTCAGACCTGTTAATGACTCTATGCCATTTCAAAAGATCTGTGCACAGTCAAATGAGTTAACATTTATCCCTTCCACATTTAAATTGTTGAGGTTGGAAAATCTCTGCACCAGGAGTATCAGCTTGACAAGCATGATCTCGTCAGGACCACTGCAGAAACTATGCTCAGTATATATGTCTTGTACAAACTTAATCCTGTATAGTTAAAAATAAAGCCTGTCGTATCTTGAATCTAAAAAGGATATTCGAAGATTACACCAAGGAAATTTAACCCCGGTTAATTAATAGGTATGGACATCCTGTTATGTAATATTCATCCAACCCTGGGCACCATGCCTGAGGAAGGATATCGAACTACTTGACAGGATTTATCATCGTGCGACAAATTTGGTCTCTTTTTACGAAAATGTGACTTTTCAAAGTGCGAATGTTGAATCTAAATGTTCGCGATTTTACCCAACACGAAAGCTTTCAAGGCTTCGAGCATTTCACATTCTTTGTTAGATAATTGTGCTAATTTTTCTTCGGTAAGATTTTTTTCACTTGGAACATTTTGACTATACAAATCACACCATCGGTAACTGTAGCGGTTTGCGCTCCCAAAATTGATGAGTATATGACAAACCATGCCGTATGTGACAGTCTCTATTGCTATTTAAGTGATTTTACAATTTTGCTCCATATACGTCACCATCATTTGGTTACTGTTAAGCTAAATACGTTTTCTACCATAATAAATTCTGAGTTCTGATGATTGCACACAGAACACATTTCAGTTGTTCCTGCTCATCATTTTCGTCCAAACCATTGCTAGTTAATTCTGAAGCTGCTTTATCACGAAACGTTGTTAATCTATACATGCAAAAACATCACAATTGATTTTTCTTTTCTGAAGGTTCATCTCTTGAGGTCATTCTTCAACAGTAGCGTGCACCGTTGAAAAACAACGTCGTTCTTATCGATGATTCACTTACAACCACAATAACAAACACTTTCAAAGTTTCTTGACGTACCGGAATATAGAATCAATAATCAATATTTTATGGTGAAAAAAACAATCGCTTTTCATGTACAATTTGGTGACATATATAGAAAAGAAGGTAAATACAATCAAAATAATATCGAGGCGATTGGTTTGAGTGGGTTCATATGGGTCAAAATACTGGGCCGATAGTGGAGTGGTCTTTCATGTAAACATCCAGTTTCGATTTGAAATCGATGAACATAGAAGCGTTCACAGCAACCTGTGTTAGTAAATTACACGGAAAGCAAAAACACACTGAGAGAAAATGACGTCTACAATGGAGTCGAGATTGCTGTAAAACGAGACAATTTGAATGACTCCGTGTATTTTGAGGAATCCAACCTTTATTGCTTAGAGGGTGATTTTCATACCGCAGTAATTTAAATGTTAGGATCAAGTCGTTCCTAACGCTCATTTGTGAATAATCGGTCAATCTCAGCATGACCATTAGCTGCGCTGCATCTTATCAACTAGCTTAATCATACGCTGGTAAACGTTACCCTGTTATTCGATGTTTTCACGCAACCACAGTACCGAAGCTGGGATCACGTATTCTATCGTTGGACGGTTGTATTTTATGAAAACGCGGGGTAGCCTATTACGAGAGTACCTACAAATTATTTTATTCAGCATTCTCAATACACCGCCAGCCCTGTTGTATAACTTCTGGCAGACTATTCGGTTAGTGTTATTGTTATTCAAGATACCGAGATCCTTTTCAGCGCTGGTTCATGCAAATTGTACATGACCAATATGATATATATGTTCGTATTACCGGACTGAGCAATTCACAAATAAACCTTTTTTTCGATTCAAGCGGTCGGTAACCAATAGGCAACTCACATGTTTTATCATCTCAGGCACTGACTATTCAGAGGAATCTGGCATCACATAGGGCAACATTCACAGCTGATTGTTGAGTTTACCTGTAGAGAAGCCGGACAAATAACGTCAGTTTACACGACGATATTTCTCACCAAAAATACAATTAATTGCCTCCATACAAACGCATACAGCCTTTTTACAAATTAATGGAATTGTCAGAGATTTGTAGTAAACCGGCGCCAGTAATGGGTTCAGTAACAGAAACGTGATTAAATGACGCATTGTCTGATAATGAACTCTCCTTACCCAGCATGTCTCTATTTTACGTGACATTTAAGATGATGGCGGAGACGCAGCACTCTACTCCAAGCAATCGATTGTCAGTAGCGTTACGAACGACAAAACGCTTGATACAACTGACACACTTCGGTGTTCCTTGACCTTTACTCAAGTAGACAAATGCGTTATTGGAGTGATATATCGATCTCCAACAGAAACTCTTTACCTAAACCTTTACCTGATTCATGCTTTGCTCTATTTAACAACGTTGTACAGTAATCAAATATTGATAATGAGGGTTTACAACTTTCCCCAACTCTATATCCGGGATGTTCATCCATCAGAGACACTTGAATATAAACTTCGTGCCGTCTTGGATTATGCACATCTTCATAACCACGTTTATTGGTTATCTCGTATGAGGGGATCAGACAAGCCGTCTACATTGGACTTAATACTTACAGATTGCACAGCTGTAGAGAATATCCTTTTTAAACCGCCAATTGGACGAAGCAATTACGTTATCCTAGAATTTGATTACGTTTGTAGCTCTGACGCAACTGTGACGGAATAAAATGCATCTGAATGGTGAACTTCCGTGCTCTGTGTTTGCTGACGATATAGAAGTATGGAGGCTAATCAGCAATGCTAATGAGTGCATTTTCCAGCAAAACGATTTGAATGCTTTGTACAACCGGTCATACGAAAATAAACTGTCATTACAGATGCGACAGTCCATGATCATTCAGATCAGTTGTGACCTATCAATACAAGATCGGCGACAGAAACTTGTATTACATAGAAAAAGAAAAGGACCTGTTGAATACTTTCTGACAATGACTGTTCGCTTTCAGGTTATTTGTAATACATATACCGAGATACTACTCGTCGAAAAACTGCGTCGGAATATAGACATGGAACACAAGCTGAAACTTGTGAAAGCTGCCAACATTAACTGATTAACCCTACTAAGATTAGAACTGTCTGAGGTATCTTACAGAAATGAGTCAGCAAGTGACGACCGAACAATTACTCACTTCAGCCTACCATTCGTTTCTCATGATATATGTAACTGATCAGATATCATGTCGCTGTAACGATGCATTCACGTATGAAGCTACACTTGGTTTGAAACGTTTGTGATCCTGTTCAATCTACTTCGACCTATAACAATGTTTTGTTCAGAGATGCAGCTATAAAATTTGCTTTTATGTCCAATTAATATTTGCAGAATGGTGTGTCGTCTGCCGGACAAATGTCGACAGAGGAAATCATAAGAATTCTTTTCACCCATTAAAAGGGATGCATCCTCAACTCCGCAGCAACACCAATCAGGCAAATCCACGTTAACAAATTCTTTATTCTAAGTTTTGGCGAAAATTGGGGAAGCTACAAAAGCATTCTAATATGGTGGAACACAGTTCAAGCTCTGGGTGTGGAAACTAAAGTTACAGATCATCGAGGCAAATTGAGACATTGTTCCAGCATTACATGACCGACGCTGAGCTCTCGATTTCGAAAATGACACTACTCTGTCGCCATCGCCTAAGTCCCACCGGTGGAGTTGCATTATACTTTCATGAACGTTTAGCGCAATGTAAACCAATCGATCATCCTGACCTCAGCCTTCCTGATACGATCAGGTGTTCAGTAAATCTAGTCAATGTAGATGTATGTACGACCGTCACTATTAAATTTTCGACGTCATGCGGAAGCTTATGTAATGATAAACTCATCATCACCTTGCAATGCATCACTGGCTTGAAGACAGACTAATTGCTTATTATTTGCGAATAAATTCTCCCCCATCTGTTTCCAAGAAATGAACACTGCTTGTATTCTTTTGAACATTGATCCGCTAAATAATCACTTCGATGAGCCAACTCGCTGACGTGGTCTTGACTTACCCATTAATCCACTGGGAAAGAGTAAAGCTAAGGTGCTTTTCTTCAAATATGTCTATAGTGACCAACGATTAAGCGAACATACAACAACATTAAATATCTGTTTCCATGAAGCGCACACACAAGAGTTTGATTTCACGGATTCTGACTTATATTACAATATATATGACTCAATCTGCCCAAGACACTGCCGATTTTTGGGAGAAAACCTTGCCAACTAAACGTAAAGAAGTACCCTGGTGCTGTCAAAATTACCCACCACATACTTCCCACTTGTCCAATTACTTCAACTGCTCCTCTCACACGCTTATTCAATCTCAGCCTAAATGAAGGAAACGTACCACCGCTTTGCAAATCAGGAATGATAACTCCTATTTATAAATTTGGAATGCGTATAGATTTGACAAACTATAGACCGGTACCGCTACATCTGGTTATATATAAATTAATGTTACGCATTGTGAACGCCCACCTGAAAGAACATTTTTAAAACCAAAATATTTTGACTACAGCACAACACGGTTTTCGAAGAAATCTTCGCGGTTTATCTAACCTTCTTACAACGTTTGAGGATTGGACCGAGGCACTAGATGAAGGTTACACTGGACATGCTTCGACATTGACATTTCCTAAGCTTTCGATTTAGTCAACAATGACATTCTAATAAATGAATCTGGAAGCTTATGGAATAACGGGAATGTTGCTGAATTGGATAAGAGTCTATCTGCATGATAAACACGTCCAAGTTCACGTCGGCAGCACTTTATCTAAAAGAATAGACATCATATGTGCAGTTCGGCAAGGCTCGGTGCTTGGAGCCCATCTATTATTGGTGCACATAAACGATATAGAAGAGGATATTGGATGAAACTTCATAGTGTTTGCCAGCTATATTACAATATATAAACGTCTCAGACCTGTTAATGACTCTATGCCATTTCAAAAGATCTGTGCACAGTCAAATGAGTTAACATTTATCCCTTCCACATTTAAATTGTTGAGGTTGGAAAATATCTGCACCAGGAGTATCAGCTTGACAAGCATGATCTCGTCAGGACCACTGCAGAAACTATGCTCAGTATATATGTCTTGTACAAACTTAATCCTGTATAGTTAAAAATAAAGCCTGTCGTATCTTGAATCTAAAAAGGATATTCGAAGATTACACCAAGGAAATTTAACCCCGGTTAATTAATAGGTATGGACATCCCGTTATGTAATATTCATCCAACCCTGGGCACCATGCCTGAGGAAGGATATCGAACTACTTGACAGGATTTATCATCGTGCGACAAATTTGGTCTCTTTTTACGAAAATGTGACTTTTCAAAGTGCGAATGTTGAATCTAAATGTTCGCGATTTTACCCAACACGAAAGCTTTAAAGGCTTCGAGCATTTCACATTCTTTGTTAGATAATTGTCCTAATTTTTCTTCGGTAAGATTTTTTTCACTTGGAACATTTTGACTATACAAATCACACCATCGGTATCTGTAGCGGTTTGCGCTCCCAAAATTGATGAGTATATGACAAACCATGCCGTATGTGACAGTCTCTATTGCTATTTAAGTGATTTTACAATTTTGCTCCATATACGTCACCATCATTTGGTTACTGTTAAGCTAAATACGTTTTCTACCATAAAAACTTCTGCAAACATAACGAGTTTTAGTGGTTCGTGTTCATCATTTTCTTTTGTAGTAAATTCAGAAGCTGCTTCTTCACGAAACTTTGTTAATGCACACATACAAAAACATCACATGTGATTTTTCTTTCTTGAGTGTTCACCTTTTGAGGTCATGCTTCAACCGTAGCGTGCACCGATGAATAACAACTTCGTTTTTATCGATGATTCACTTACAACCACAATAACAAAAACTATCAACGTTTCTGCACGTACCGGATATAGAATCGAAAATCAATTTTTTATGGTGAAAAAAATCAATCTCTTTACATGTAAATGTTTTGACTTCCACAGAAAATAAGGTGAGTACAATCAAAATTGAATCGAGCAGATTGATTTGAGTGGGTTCATATGTGTCAATATACTGAGCCGATAGTGGAGTGCTCTTTGATATAATCTTCCAGCTTTGATTTGAAATTAATGATCGTAGGAGCGTTCACAACAACCTGTGATAGTAAATTAAACGGAAAGCAAATACACACCGAGAGGAAATGACGTCTACAATGGAGTCTTGATTGCAGTATAATGAGACAATTTAAATAACTGTGTTTTCTTAGGGGAACCAACATATATCAAATCACGGTTTGGGTGATTTGATATCCGCAGTATTTCAAACGTTAGGATCAAGTCGTTCCTACCACTCATTTGTGTATGAGCGGTTAATCTTACCATGGCTATTGGCTCTTGTAATGGGATGCGCTGCATCCGATAAACTAGCTTCGTCACCCAGGGATAAACTTTACCAAGGTATTTAATGTATTTACGCAACCACACTACCCAAGCTGGGATCACGTATTCTATCGTCGGATGGTTGTGTGTTATTGAAACTCGCTGACGTGGTCTTGACTTACCCATTGATCCACTGGGAAAGAGTGAAGCTAAGGTGCTTTTCTTCGATTATGTATATAGTGACCAACGATTGAGCGAACATATTACAAACTTAAATATTAGTTTCCATGAAGCACAAACACAAGAGTTTGATTTCACGAATTCTGGCTTATATTACAATACATATGACTCAATCTGCCCAAGATACCGCCGATCTTTGGGAGAAAACGTTTTCAACTAAACGTTAAGAAGTACCCTGGTGCAGTCAAAATTACCCAGGCCTCACTTCCCAGGTGTCGAATTACTTTGACTGCTACTCTCACGCTAATTTAATCTCAGCCTACATGGAGGAAACGTAACACCGCTTTGCAAATCAGGAATGATAACTCCTATTTATATAGGTGGTAGCCGTTCAGGTTAAAAAACTATAGACCGGTACCGCTACATCTGGTGATATATAAATTAATGTTACGCATTGTGAACGCCCGCCTATAAGAACATTTTGAAAAGCAAAATATTTTGACTACAGCAGAAAACGGTTTTCGAAGAAATCTTTCGGTTTATCTAACCTTCTTACAACGTTTGAGGATTGGACCGAGACACTAGACGAAAGTTAGTATGGACATGCTTCGGCATTGACATTTTTCCTAAGCTTTCGATATAGTCAACAATGACATTTTAATAAATGAATCTGGAAGCTTATGGAATAACGGGAATGTTGCTGAATTGGATAAGAGTCTATCTGCATGATAAACACGTCCAGGTTCACGTCAGCAGCACTTTATCTAAAAGAATAGACATCATGTGTGTAGTTCGGCAAGGCTCGGTGCTTGGAGCCCATCTATTCTTAGTGCATATAAACGATATAGTAGAGGAGATTGGATGTAACTTCATACTGTTTGCCAGCTATATTACATTATATAAACGTCTCAGACCTGTTAATGAGTTCATGTCATTTCAAAGGATCTGTGCACAGTCAAATGAGTTAACATTTATCCCTTCCACATTTAAATTATTGAGCTTGGAAAATCTCTGCACTACGAGTATAAGCTTGACAAGCATGATCTCGTCTGGACCACTGCAAAAACTATGCTCAGTATATATGTCTTGTTTAAACTTAAGCCTGCACAGTTAAAAATAAAGCCTGTCGTATCTTGAATCTAAAACGGATATTCAAGATTACACCAAGGAAATTTAACCTCGGTTAATTAATTGGTATGGACATGCTGTTATATAATATTCCATCCAACCTTGGGCACCATGGCTGAAAAAGGATATCGAACTACTTAACAGGATTTATCATCGTGCGACAAATTTGGTCTCATTTTACAAAAATGTGACTTTTAAAGTGCGAATGTTGAATCTAAATGTTCGCGATTTTACCCAACACGAAAGCTTTTCAAAGCTTCAAGCATTTCACATTCTTTGTTAGATAATTGTGCTAATTTTTCTTCGGTAAGATTTTTTTCACTTAAAACATTTTGACTATACAAATCACACCATCGGTAACTGTAGCGGTTTGCGCTCCCAAAATTGATGAGTATATGACAAACCATGCCGTATGTGACAGCCTCTATTGCTATTTAAGTGATTTTACAATTTTGCTCCATATACGTCACCATCCTTTGGTTACTGTTAAGCTGAATACGTTTTCTACCATAATACTTTCTGAGTTCTGATGATTGCACACAGAACGAATTTCAGTTGTTCCTGTGCATCATTTTCGTCCAAACCATTGCTAGTTAATTCTGAAGCTGCTTTTTCACGAAACTTTGTTAATCTATACATGCAAAAACATCACAATTGATTTTTCTTTTCTGAGGGTTCACCTTTTGAGGTCATTCTTCAACGGTAGCGTGCACCGATGAAAAACAACGTCGTTCTTATCGATGATTCACTTACAACCACAATAACAAAAACTTTCAAAGTTTCATGACCTACCGGAATATAGAATCAAGAATCAATATTTTGTGGTGAAAAAAGCAATCGCTTTTCATGTACAATTGGATGACTGCTATACAAACACATTTGATGAAATCAAAATTCTATCGAACCGTTTGGTTGGAGTGGATTCATATGGGTTGATATTCTGCGCCGATAGTGGAGTGTTCTATCATATAATCATTCAATTTCGATTTGAAATCGATGATTGTAGGAGCATTCACAGCAACCTGTGTTAGTAAATTACACGGAAAGCAAATACACACCGAGAGGAAATGACGTCCACAATGAGGTCTAGATTGCTGTAAAACGAGACAACTTGAATGACTCCATGTATTTTAGGAGATACAACTTTTATCGCTTAGAGGGTGATTTTCATACCGCAGTAATTTAAATGTTAGGATCAAGTCGTTCCTAACGCTCATTTTTGTATAATCGGTCAATCTCAGCATGACCATTAGCTGCGCTGCATCTTTTCAACTAGCTTCTTCATACGCTGGTTAACGTTACCCAGTTATACAATGTATTTGCGCAACCACAGTGGCCAAGCTGGGATCACGTATTCTATCGTCGGATGGTGGTATTTTATGAAAACTCGGGGGATCCTATAAGGAGAGTACCTCCCAATTATTTTTTTCAGCATTCTCAATAAACCGCTAGCCCTGTTGAATAATTTCTGGCAGACTATTAAGTTGGGGTTATTAGTAATCCCGATTCCGAGATCCTTTACTGCGCTGGTTCATGCAAATTCTACAATACAATATGATATACCGTAAATACCCGCGTATAAGACGCACTTTTTTTCCATCATAAGTTGCCCTAAAAACCCAGGTGCGTCTTATCCGGGGATAATTTTATTATGAAAATCATGCATTTATCATAATATCAAAAATTTAGTTCTCCGTCTTATTGATAGGTTATTTCTTTAAAAAAAATCTCTTGCACCAGTTCATCGAAAAAATCTGCAATGCTTTGCTCTTTCGCTAATCTTAGTGCCTGTAAACGAACGGTTGTGGTGCTGACCCCCAGAGAGTCTCGACGAGTATCTTGAATTTATTCAATGAGCGCCTTTTTCAGGTTAGGGTGGTGAGCCTTCGAGCTTCTGTTCGCCCTCTTCACCTTTCGCATTTCTTTAATGTTACTTTTGGCTTTTCTCCATTTTCTGATCACGCATTCAGTCGGACCAAATTGCCGCTTAGCTACCCGGTTCCCGTGTTATTTTGCGTACTTGATCACTTCCATTTTAAAGTTTAAAGTATAGCTCTGTCGTTTTGTATTCTTCATGTTGAAGGGTAATAATGAACAGTATCTTTAAAAACACCGGTAATAGGTAGAATATTCATACTGCCGATGTGTAATATCATGAAAGTGTAATATCAACAAATCATGGAGTAGTATTTTACTCTCGTTGAAGCAGAAAATTTTCCTTAAAAAATGTCATCTAATCACTCGGCATGACGCCCAAGAATGAGAAGTGCACTTTCCACGATAGTCTACATAGGCTAGACAGACATTTGCTGAATGACAGGATGAATGAGTCAGCAATCAGCACACACGACGATCATAGCGATTGTATGGAGTTCACCGTGATTGACTTAAGTTCTCCGTTTCCATAAAAATTAATGGAAATTAAGGACTACAATTACGATGCGTCCTATACATAGGTACACAGCTTTTCCATCGTGTTTAGGGTCAAATATCTACTGCGTCCTATACATGGCATCGTCCTATACGCGGGTATTTACGGTATATGTTCGCATAACCGGACAGAGCAATTCACACGGAGACATAATTCTCGATTCATTCGGTCGGTAAACAATAAGCAACTCACATGTTTTATCATCTCATGCACTGACTATTCACACACTAACAACATCACATTTGCCCATATGCTGACTAAAGCAGGTGAGTGTTTGACGGGAGCACAGACGCCTACGCTTCAGGCGAAAGAGGACGTTCTGAGCAAAACTGTCTCACATCATAAGGACCCAATATACTCTATTAAACACGGAAAGAATTTAAGCGTAATCTGCACCAATATTACTGAGTCAGAAATCACGCTCTTTCATGTAAGGCAAAAACATGACCTTGAGAATTGGTCAGATATTTGCTCGCCAAACTATCAAGGAAAATGTTCAAATCCACTTAAGATTACATTTTTGTCAAGTAGTATGGCAGATGCTGTCTGATCCGAACCAAAACTATACAGAAAGAGATTACCCGAAAACGTTAGATTGTGCAATCCCAGAGTTGTTGATGTCAAATTGCAGCCTTCCATCGCAAAATCATCCGAGTCTGACTCAAAGTCGCCAGTGAAAATATCTTAACTTCGACGGATGTTCGGAACGACACGGTATTATAGGCTCTAAAATATGCCGGAGAGATGCGAAGCTCCCAATAACTGTTCATGGGGGACTTCAACCTTCATCATCTTTCTTAGCAGATCAGATCATCCTCTACACACAATTGATCATAAATTCCGTGAGCTGATCGACATGATTCCACTGCATAACCATGTGTCCGACTTTACTCACGAAAGAAGATCAGAGTTACCGTCCGTTTTGGATTTAATCCTTATTTTCGAGGCAACAGCAGTTAAACGTGTTGACTACATTGCCCCTCTCGGTCGAAGTGATCATCTTGTTTTAGGTTTTAAATACGTATGCAGCGCTAGCCGAGTATGTGAGTCCGCAAAACTATTCAGAAGGATCGATTACGTGAGTTTACGTGACGCGCTTGGGTAAGTAAATTGGTGAGTGCTTGATTAACACAACAAAGAAACACATTGCATCGCAATCACAGAAAGACTTCAGGCAAACATATATCAAAATTCGCGATTTGTTAATGAACGAAGGTTCAGCGACTTTCGCTTTGAGCTTCGCAGTCGCACGAAAAAATGGATCGAGCCAAGAAACTCTGCTTGGTTTCAACACAGAAATACCAAGACTGATGCGTCGTAGCAAACATTTTGCGGAATTTGCAACAAAGTAAAAACTCTCATCGAAGAAGACAAGCAAGATCACCATCGCTTTCTATCTTGGAAAAAGGAAATCCCTAATTGCTTTATCGGATTGTCAATGCTCGATCGAGCGTGAAACCAGGGGTGTTTCCTGTTCTTACTGACGATGGCTTAACAGTTTCAGCAAAGGAAACAGCTCATGCTCTCGCTCAATTTTATGCTGAAGTATTTAGTCCGTTAGCGATTCGATCGACTGAAGTATTACCGCCATCAACAGTGACGCAACAGCTGACTGAGATCGAGATAAATCCAGTGATTATACAACGACATTTGTGTCGAATGAACCCTAAGAAATCCCCTGGAGCGGATGGAATCACTCCGACTATACTAAAATCCTGCGAACAGCAGCTGTGTGAACCTTTGTGTGAATTGTTTAAACATTCTCTAATTGAAGGAGTGGTGCCAACAGAGTGGAGGACAGGAGTAATTTCACCTATCTACAAAGGCGGCAGACGTTCAGATCCGGCAAACTATCGTCCTTTCACCCTACTTCCTGTGATATTCAAAGTTCCAGAGCGTATAGTGACAGAAAATATAGTTCATCACGTGGAATCACACAATATGCTATCTGTAGCGCAGCATGGTTTTCGTAAATCTCGCTCATGCTTGACAAACCTGTTGACGGTTTTAAATGACTGGACCCAAACGGTTGACGAAGGAGCTAGCATCCACGCTTGTTATCTGGACATGTCTAAAGCTTTTGACCGAGTTGATCACTTTCGACTAATACAAAAGCTGAAGCAGATGGGTATCAGCGGACAGCTACTCATATGGCTTGAAAGTTACCTCAGTGGGCGTAAGGCGATCGTTCGAATCAACGGGGTACTATCACAGGCTATTGATGCCTCTAGTGGCGTACCGCAAGGTTCAGTCCTCGGGCCAGTACTTTTTTGGCTTACATCAACGACTTACCGGAGACGCTCGCATGCAAGGTGATTCTTTTCGCTGATGACATTAAACTTTGGACCCGGATAAAAACCATTGCGGACTGTGTACAGCTGCAACGTGATCTAGATGCTCTACACGAATGGTCGGTACGGAATAATTTGTCATTCAATATCCAAAAAAGCAAGGTGTTGCAAATTGGTAAGCCATTCCAGTACCAATATCACTTTGGGCAGATGATTTTGAGCTGGACCGAATCGGAAAGGGATCTTGGAGTCTGGGTATGCGGCAGCCTGAAGAACAGCCTGCATTGTGAGGTTATCTACAAGCTTGCTTCCAAGCTTCTAGGTATGCTGCGACGGATTTTCAGAACCTTCTCGCCTGGAACGTTGCCCACCATCATGAACGCCTATATAATTCCAACCATGGAACATGCATCACAAGCTTGGACTCCGTGGTTAAAAAAGGATATAATATTGCTTGACAAAATATACCATCGCGCAACCAAACTCGTAAGAGGTTTCCGTAAACTAACGTACGAGGAACGATTGCAAAAACTGAGGCTCCCCACTCCCCTCCAAAGAAGCCTTCGAAGCGATGTGATACTAACATATAAAATATTAAATACCCCACATCATCCCTTAAAACATTTATTCGAATACCGTGAGTCACGTCATACACGCAACCACTCAGCGATTCCCCACTCCCGTATCAGCTGTCGCCGATATTTTTATTGTGTACGTGTCTGTTTCCTTTGGAATTCCCTCCCCGAAACTCTTGTCATCTCTCCCAGCATCAAAACGTTTATTCGAAATTTGGATACTTATTTGTTGCATAACGATTTGACGACACCTGCGTATTGACTCATGGTAACTATACAACTTGACTATACTTGACATTACATGTTTATTTTATACCTATTTCCTGAACGTATATTTACTATGATATGGTAATTGTGAAGCTATGTGCTTTTTGTGGCCATAAATTCTTGAATCTTGATTCTTGAGAGATTTAGTATCACATACCACATTATTTATCACTACTTGTTCAGTCCAACTGTAAAGAAGCCGGACCAATAACTTCCGTTTACACCCCGTCATTACTCACTAAATATACGATTAAGTATATCAATACAAACGCGAACAGCCTTTTTAACGAATCAATCGAATAGTCCATGATTTGTAATGAAACGGTGCCAGACATACGAGCAGTAACAGAAACCTGGTTCCATGCCTCACTGTCTGATAATGAAGTCTCATTGCCCAGTATGTCTCTATTCCGACGTGAAAGTTAAGGTGATGGCGGAGGCGCAGTACTCTATTTCAAGCAATCAATTATCAGAAGAAGAAGATGAACGACCAGACACTTGATATAACTGACACGCTTTGGTTCTCTCTGTCTCTTACTCAAGGAGACTAATGCATTATTGGAATGATATAACAATCTCAAACAGCAACTCTCGACCTAAACATTGAAATGATTTATGCTTTGCGCTATGTAACAACGTGTTATAGTACTCAAATATTGATAATGGGGGATTTCAACTTTCCCCAGCTCTATATCCGGGATGTTTATCCATCAGAGACACTTGAATATGAACTTCAAGCCGTCTTGGATTACGCACCCCTTTATAACCACGTTTTTGGATTTACTCGTATGAGAGGGATCACTTTGAACTTAATACTTAAATCAGATTCCAAGGCTGTAAGAAATATCGTGTATAAACTGCCAATCAGACGAAGCGACCGCGTTGTCCTAGAATTTGAGTAAGTTTGTAGCACTGACGCAACTGTGACGGAACTTAATGCGTTAGAATGGTGAACTACCGTGCTCTGTCTGCCGAGTTACGAATCACTGGTTTCGCACAACTGGATTACACTGACCCGGATAGTCATTGGAGCTCTCTATTATAACACCTGAAATCTATATTGGGGAGCATTAAATGTTTCTTTTGAAGACAACGTGTCAACGTAATAAATTTCAACTACGAAGATGGACTGAAAAGTGGATGAAACAAAATGCAATGGCATGGGATTTTTACACGCTACCAACACAGCTGATTTTTGAGCACAATCTACAAGACTGCGAAACAAAGTTATCAGCCTTATTGGAGATGATAAACAATCTTTCCAATCGCAATTGATTTCTGAGATGCACAAGAATCCGAAGCTCGTATATAGACTCGTTAACGACAGACTGAATATTGAAGCAATAGTCCACGTCGTCTGGCTTCAAAGAATCTATTAATCAGACTGCTGAAATCCACGGAGCCTTTGTAGTGAACTACTTTCACTTCGTATGTTGAATGTACACATTTTGGTCTGGTCCAGTTATTCGTTTTTCGCCCATGTATACTTCATTCGTATTAATGCTTGTACAATATACTTTTTGACGGTAATATAATTTAGAACTCGTACTTTGTCATCTTCCCTGGCTGCGAAGTCTGCATGCGTTACTTCTTGCCGGAATTGTGATTATCACATTCTCCAACATATTAGCGCCTTCTGAACCTTCGATTCCATCTCTTGGATTTTCCTGTGTGGATTACCTCGCTATCTCAGGACTTAACGGATCTTTCTTTGGACACTTGCTCTGTTGGTCTTTTATTGAGTTCTTTCCATTTTTACAGTATTGTGTGTAGCGTAGACTTATTTTTCTTCAGTCAACTACACAACATAAGGAACCAATCATTCGAATTGACCGACTGACCTTGAGGGAATTATTGATTGGTGGTAGCGCAACACTTACGATAATTAGACGTAAAGAAATCTCCAGGAACAGACGAGATAACTCCAATGCTGCTCAAAACCTGTCGTGCGCAGCAAACAAAACCTCGTTCCTGCATGAATAATAATTTGCACCAAGCTGGCGCGGTACCAAAAGTCTGGAAACTGGGACAAATAATACAATTTACAAAGGTGGTGGCCGTTCTGAATTTAAAAATTACAGTTATGTGACATTGCTGTCTTCTGTATCAAACGATTTTGAGCAAAAAATAACCGTAGAACAAGTGCAAAATCTGGAAACGAACGAACATTTGGCAGTTGCCAAATGGATTTCGCAGAAATCGTTCTTGTCTAACAAATTTGCTGACAATCTCAGACGATTGGACGAGGGTTGAAGATGCGAAGGGCTGTATTTAATCCTGCTTCCTGGACATTTCTGAAGCTTTCAACGAAGTTGATCAGAATTAACTATTGCACAAGCTGAAGAAACATGGAACTGTTGTAAGACGGCCGGCCCAGCTGATTGGACGAATCCCGACACGCAAAATTGTCCAGAAGTCACGTGCAAAGCATGCGAACAACCTGTGAGTCCCATGGCGCGTAAAGTAATAACGTGTTTTCTGTGTATGGGTAAAATCCATGGTAAATGCGACCGTACTTTAGCCCCTGACTCAATAGCATTATTGAATAATGAAATGGTTCCAGGTGCGTGCTATGTCTGTGTTCGTTGCAGAGCTAAATCATTGCACTATAACGATACTTTTGGATCCAAAATAGAAAATAGAATGGTCGGTTTGGAGTTGGGCCTTCGACGTGTAGAAGAAATGTTGGTAAATCATGTGAGTACGCAAGTGATCACTGATGTAAACCATCATATCAATACATCGATTTCGGAACCACCATTGAAGGAATCTAAGACTAAGGCTATTCGTGTGCCAAAAAAGCAAAAAAGCAGGGTTATTCCCGTTTTGGAATCAGCTAAAACGACCACAGAAGTAGGAAATTCTTATAGAGATATGCTGTTACGGTCGACCTCAGCTGTACACTCCAAAACTGCTGTACCCGACTCACAAAGTCAAGCCACAAAGGTTTTTAATTCTAAAACGCCTGACTTTCCGATACGAAAAAAGAACACCCCATACAGGCTGAACGTGATATGTACGAATGTCAGCGAGTCCCAAGAAAGCCTGTTTGATAGCAAACAGAAACATGATGTCGATAAATGGTCTGAACTTTGTCACCTAATGAAAATTGAACATGTAAACGCAGAAAAGGTGACTCGTCTAACCCGCCATTCATCTTCACCTCATATTGGTCAACCTCGCTTGCTCAAGGTAACACTAAAATGCGAGGCTGATATCGAGAACGTATTGCTGAATGCATACCTACTCAAGTCAGATTCCGACTCCAACTGCCGCATATATCCCGATGTACCATGGTGGGAAAGGAAGGGCAGCTTGAACGACAGGGAACAAACGGTATCGCGAAGTATAGTTCTACTTGGTGTACCAGAAAATACTTCTAAAGCATCGAATCAGGAAACGGTAGAGCACGACGTCAAACAATGGCGCTACATTGCGTGTTCTCTCGATATTTCTAATGCCGTTGTTGTGGACACTTTTCGAGTTCCTTTTTCGCCAAAATACAAGGGGGATGGACCGAAACCTCTGAAGATTACGTTCTTGACCAGCGCTATGGCTGAAATAGTAAGGTCGGAATGGACAAAAAAGAAACGAACACTACCCAAGGATGTTAGACTTAGCCCACCCAAACCAATGAGTGAGACACACTCGCGGCTGGGGGCGGTAGACGGTAGCGTTCCCACCGAAACGGAAGCAACCAATACATCAAAAAACGTAGTGGGTCCGGCTCAAACCGAGTCGGACCGAGTACATCATGGTCCGGCTCTCAGGGGGTCGGACATACAAACATCATCCGCATAGGCTCGCTACACACGAAAACCACTGTTAAATGCCTATACACAAATGCACAGTGCTTGCGGAACAAAATCGCCGAATTGTCTCACTTTAACGCTCAGTTTTCTGCTGACATCATTGCTGTTACCGAAACATGGTTTTACGATCAGGTGAACGATTGCGAGCTGGCACTTCCCAACATGATCCTACTTCGACGAGACCGTTCAAGATCAGGTGGTGGAGTTGCTTTGTATTATAACGAACGTCTTCAATGCACAGCTGTACCGGACACAAGGTTTGAGCTAGAGGACACCATGTGGTGTAGCCTTCGCTTGGAAACTGGAGAGAACTGTATACTTGGTGTGATCTACCGCTCGCCCAACTCTTCCGATGCCCAAAATGAAACGTTGTTACAAATGATGCGCAACGCTGGAAATCTTAGAGGATGCCAACTGTTAATAATGGGTGATTTTAACCTCCCACATCTCTACACCAAAAGTGTGCATACTCAGCAATCCCTTGAGTACAAATTCCGTGAGATTATCACTTTCACTCCCCTATACAACCATGTCCATTCATTCACTCGACAAAGGGGCCTCAATGAATCGTCAATTCTAGATCTGGTTTTAACCTCCGAAGCAACAGCAGTGGAGTCAGTGCAGTATCATAGTCCTTTGGGGCTAAGTGACCATCTTGTGTTGTCCTTCGAATTCGTGTGCAACGCCAGAAGGGCGTCGGGCGACGTTAAGTTCATCAGGAGAGTCGATTACTTCGGCCTTCGTGGTGCCATTACGATTATGGAGGAAAAACATCTCGATCTTACGAATGCAGATACTCATTGTTCTAGTCTGTTAAGTTATATCGGTACAAAACTAGACGACAATTCTACACGTGTTCCCAAAAGGAAATCAAGAACATTTTGATTCAAACTTCGAAGCCGCACTCGGAAGTGGATAGCCATGAGAAATTCCGCATGAGCTGCACACAAAATAATACGAACAGACGCATCCTGGGAACACTTTCGTAGTTTTCGTAACAAGGTGACGTCCCTAATTCGAGAAGACAAGCAATATCACCATTGAAAGCTGATCGACCAGATGGAACGACATCCTAAGTTGCTGTACACCATCGTAAACACCGCGACCAAGGTTAAGCCAGGTGTATTTCCTATCCAGACAGAGAACGGACTGACTGATAATGTCAAGGATACAGCTGATGCCCTAATATCATTTTATGCGCAAGTATTTTGTCCAAAGAACGTGTCAACGCTGACGTCTTTGCCGCACCCACTACAAGTCGAATGCCTTAGCAACATCGAGGTAAATCCTACGGTTGTGCGAAAACATTTACGCGGACTGAACGTTCGCAAATCACCAGGAGAGGATGGAATAACACCCGCTGTTCTTAAGTCATGCGAGCTGGAGCTTTGTGGCCCACTAAGTGGTCTATTCAGGCACTCATTGAATACGGGAACCGTACCAACTCAATGGAAAACCGGTGTTATCACACCAATCTACAAAGGGGGCAGTCGTTCTGATCCGGCGAATTACCGCCCCGTGACGCTTCTTTCAGCGGTTTCTAAAATTTTGGAACGCCTGGTGTGTGAACGACTTGTTGAACATCTCGAGAACCATCAGCTAATAACTTCCACACAACACGGATTTAGGAAAACATATTCATGCCTGTCTAACTTGCTCACGACTCTAAATGACTGGACGCAAGCACTAGACCAAGGGGGTTCCGTCCATGCCGGTTACTTAGATATATCTAAAGCATTCGACAGAGTGAATCACTCCTTACTGCTTCAGAAACTGCAGAATGTTGGCGTCATCGGAAACCTACTAACATGGTTCACAAGTTACCTGTCTGGACGCAAAGTAAAAGTCAGAATAGATGGTGAAACTTCTCGAACAATTGAAGCCACGAGCGGAGTCCCTCAGGGTTCAGTTCTCGGTCCGATACTGTTTCTCATATTTATAAACGATCTACCGAACTTACTAGCATGTAAGCTTGTTTTATTCGCAGATGATGTAAAAATCTGGACGAAAGTCAACTCTATTGAGGACTGTCATGTTCTGCAAGGAGATTTGAATAAGCTGCACCAGTGGTCAATCCAAAACAAACTGCCATTTAATTTCCGCAAGTGCAAAATGTTGCAAGTCGGAAAACCCTTTCCCTTTACCTACAAACTTGGCAGCCACCCGCTTGAATGGAGTACATCACAAAAAGATCTCGGAATCTTGGTGTCTGGCACTTTGAAGAACAGCCTACAGTGCGAAGCCGTCTACAAGCGTGCGTGCAGCTTGCTAGGTTTACTGAAACGCATTTTCGGACGTTTCCCACCACACTCACTCGCGAAATTACTAAACACTTACATACATCCTGTCGTTGACTACGCTGTACAAGCTTGGACGCCATGGATGGAAAAAAACATCTCGCTCCTCGAACGAATTTATCACAAGGCAACCAAAATGGTTACCGGATTAAATAATTTACCCTTTGAGCAGCGACTGACCAGACTTGGACTGTGCACCCTCGAGCGCAGGCGTATCCTACACGACCTCACTCTGACATATCGAATCATCTATGCGAAATCCCACCCTCTCAAACACCTCTTCAAGTTTGGTTCGGTTGTCCCCACACGCAGCCACCCTTTGACCCTTCAAATCCCACACTCACGATTGAATTGTCGTCGTCACTTCTTCGCTGTTCGTGTATGCTTCTTGTGGAATAGCTTGCCGACAGATATTGTTACCTCAGCGAACGAGCACATCTTTAAACAAATGTTACGAAACCTTATGTTGAGAACTACTGCGTTGTCTATATTTTTTTAACGCGCGGAACTACCGTCCACCCAAAGATTCTTTTCCCTCAGTCTGTGTCGCCATTGAGGATTATTTTTGCTCCACCTATGAAGAACACGGATATGATCATACAAGTAATGATTTTTTTATAAAAAAATTGTATACGTATATCCTATGGTACTGTACATCAATTTGCTTTTTTTAACCATAAATCTTGAATCTTGAATCTTGACTATATGAATTGTAAGTGATTATGGTCTTCAACTTGTGTTCGTCGAGGTTGCGTAGTTATTCTTGTAAGATTGGTCGAGCTCATGTTATGAATACTCCGTGATCGGTTTCTCATTGGTCCAGTTGTTGCAGTCAGTTGATGATGCTGGTTAATTGTATTTGTTGTTGAGTGCAACGCTCCCAGGAATTCTTGAGCCCGTCGCGTTAGCAACAGGCGCATCAGGGTTCGTGTGGACGGCCTTTTATAAAAGAGAATCGATGTGACTTGCGGTGATGAACAGGGCTCAGTGTTTTCCCAAAACTGTTCCTAGTCTATATGAACGATAAACCAATACCAAATGGCAGTACGATGGTATTCTTCGTTGACGATATAAAAGTATGTATGCAAATCAGCAATCCTGATGGTTGTCTTATAAAGCAAAACAATTTAAATGATTTGCACAACAGGTCAACCGGAAATAAACTGTCATTAAACATGCGGAAGTCGAAGATCATTCAGATCGGTAGTGACCAATCAATACAAGATCGGCGATAGAAAACTGGAGTACACCGACGAAGAAAAGGACCTGCTTAATACTTCCTGGCAATGACTATTCGGTTTTACGTTATTTGTAATCCATATACCGATATACTACTTGTCGAAGAACTGCGTCGGAAGTTAGACATGGAACACAAGCTGAAAATTGTGAAAGCTGTTAACATTACCGGATTAACACTACTACGGTTAGAACTGTTTGAGGTAATGAGTAAGCAAGTGACGAATGAGGTATACATCACTTCAGCTATTCATTTGATTCACATGATAGCAGTTGGCTTGCTTATTGGAGCAGACTTGTAAGAGGCGTATTGTGTGACTGATCAGATATCAGGTCGCTGCAACGAGCCCTTCACTTATCACGCCACACTTGAATGGAAACGTCTTTGATCCTGTTCATTCTACTTCTACCTATAACAATGTTGGGTTCAGCATAGAGCAAGAAGACAGGAATGCAGCTATAAAATTGGGGGTTGTGTCAAATTAATAGTTTCAGAATGGTGTGTCGTGTGACTGACAACCGTATGCAGTTCAAATTGACGAGATTTCTTGTTGCCTAAAACCTGATCATTTTGTTTTTGTGTCTACTCATCAGTACCAAGTCTTTCGAAATGTTCACAAAGCCTCTCACAAAGGTCCATATTGTAATCACTGGACTCGAGTTTCACTCTTTTTAAAGCTCATCAGCAATGCACATCATGTCTCGGGTAGCATAGGACGCTAATCAAATGTGCCAGTCTGGGGAAACATTCATGAAGACTTAATCGCGATCGGTCAAACGGGGGTGGGTAGCTGAGGCCGTTGGGCATGAGACTACAATGGTGAAGGTCCTGGGTTCGAGTCAGACCCGATACAGGATATGCACTGCTGATGAGCTCTAATAGGAGCGAAACTCGAGTCCAGTGCTTCCAATGTGGACCGTTGTGAGAAGATTTGTGAATATTTTTAAAGACTTGGTACTGATGAGTATACACAAAAACACAACGAACAAACTCTCCAAATTACCCTACAACAACCACAATGCCCCTCAGATCTAACTGATGTTAGCCTACATTGTATCTGATGGTATGAACTGACGAGGAGATCACATCGGTTGGACGACCATAAAAGACGTTGCTGTCTCCTTCTCGACTGGCCGGCCATATAACGCTACTCAAATGTGACAGTCTGGAGAAACATTCATGAAGACTTAATCGCGATCGGTTAAACGGGGGTCGTTAGCTCAATCCTTAAGGCATGAGACTACAATGGTGAAGATCCTGGGTTGGAGTCAGACCCGATAAATGATATGCACTGCTGATGAGCTCTAATAAGAGCGAAACTCGAGTCCAATAGATTAAACTCGATATGTCCAAGATACCGCCGACGGTTAGGAGAAAACGTGTCCAACTAAACGAAACGAAGTAGCCTGGCGCAGTCAAATTTACCAAAGGTATACTTCCCAGGCGTCTAATTAATTTGACTGCTACTCTCACACGCTTATTCAATTTCAGCTAACATGAAGGAAACGTACCACCGCTTTGCAAATCAGGGATGATAACTCCTATTTATAAAGGTGGTAGCCGTTAAGATTGAAAAAACTATAGACCGGTACCGCTACATCTGGTGATATCTAAATTAATAAAACGCATTGTAAACGCCCGCCTAAAAGAACATTTTGACTGCCGCATAACACGGTTTTCGAAGAAATCTTTGCCGTTTATCTAACTTTTTTACAACGTGCGAGGATTGGACCGAGGCACTAGATGAAGGTAAGTCTGTACACACTTGCTACATCGACATTTCCTAAGCTTCCGTTAGAGTCAACAATGACATTTTAATGAAAAAACCTGGAAGCTTATGGAATAACGGGAATGTTGCTGAATTAGATAAGAGTCGATCTGCATGATAAACACGTCCAAGTTCACGTCGACAGCACTTTCTCTAAACGAATAGATATCATATGTGTAGTTCGGCAAGGCTCGGTGCTTGGAGCTTATCTGTTATTGGTGCGCATAAAAGATATATTAGAGGATATTGGATGAAACTTCATACTGTTTGCCAGCTATATTAAAATATGAAAAACGTCTCAGACCTGTTAATGAATCTCTGGCATTTCATAGGATCTGGGCACACTCAAATGTGTTAACATTTAACCCTTCTACACGATTATCAGCTTGACAAGCATGATCTCGTCTGGACCACTACAGAAACAGATCTCGGTATATATGGATGCGCTGCATCACACCTACTAGCTTCGTCTTCCGGTGGTAAACTTCACCCAGGTGTTCAATGTCTATACGCCACCAGGTTACCAAGCTGGGATTATGTATTGTTTCGTTGGACGGATGTAATTATTTGAAATGCGAATGAGCGTTGTATGAAAGAACCGCCCAAATAATCTCCTCGGCATTCTCAAGATACTGCTTGCCCAATTGAATAATTTCTGGCAATGACCATTCTGTTTCGGGTAATTAGTAATCCAGATACTGAGGTCATTCTCAGCGCGGTTTCAAGCCCAGTTTTAATGACCAATATTATACGTATGTTCGTATTACGTTCAGGCAACGGTGTGGACGTACAAATTTGTGCTCGTATACTTTTGGCTTTTATTGCTCACTCTATTGACGGATCTAGACGGTTCTTATATCATTGAACTTGTCTCAATTTCCTCATTCGGAATTCTTGAAAATCAAAATTTTCCAGTTTCTACTCCATATTGCATACGCGTGCAACATTGCTTTCAATCCAGAATAACGCAACAACTCGGACATCATCAGGAAGAACTCGCTATTTGTTATTTACTGACAGTTATTTCGGATGAAATCTCACAGAACAGCCTTTACGTGAAAGTGTACGCCATTTTACTGACCGTTGGGTTGTACTACTTCGCATCACCTCGTTCTTGCGATCCGCCGAGAGACACCGATCGATAAACGTCCGCTCGCCCAGTGTATCGACTCGATCTCGCGAAATTGTAACAATGACCGACAACGTGACCTTAAACGGACCTGACGATTTTGCCTGTAAAATGTGCAAACTGTGTCAAAAGTTGGTAAGTCCCAGATTGCGTCAAGTTTAAATGTTACTTGTGTTCAATTCTTATTCATGCGAACTGTGAAAAATATGTATCACCGGAGTTTATGACAATAATTAATAATGAATAATTACCAGTCATCTGCTATATATGTAATCCATGCAGATTGAGAGTAACTAGTGATTTATCAAGAGCCGAAAACTCTGATGGAAAGACGCATGTTCGCTGTAGAGGCGAACGTTAAACGGCTTGAAAAGAAGTCAGAGTCTTTCCAAACATTTGCGTGTCAGAAAGCGCTGGAACCAGTTCTAAACGCAGTCCCTAACCACATTGACCGCACGTCATACAGGGTAGCACTAACTACTACGGAAACACTGATTTCTCGGGCAATCCACCAAAGTCCCTTCCAACAGTTCGGTACGACCGATGAGTCTGCGAATTAGACCAGTAGACAAGTGAATGGAAGTGCTGAATTATCGAAGGATGTGCATAAGCTTATACCGAAGAGTTTCAGCACCATGTGACCCAGAGCCTCCGGTGACGGCGCACGAATTTATCTCAATAGCCTTGCATAAGCCTACACGATGACCTAAACCAATTTCAAGATATTTACTCGAATCTTCACGTTAACTACAGTGTGGATAGAGGATAGATTGTGTTACGAACGCTTGATTGTTTTAAGCCTGTCGAGAGCTGATTAGATAGTTCGAAATTACCGATCAATATTATGGTCCAGCTTCATAATTGCGAATTTCAGAATACAATTCACTCTGCTTTTGTCTCCGCTTGATATTACTGACTCGACGGGCAACGGATCCGAAAATTAATGTTACTATTGGCATTAATACGTATCATTATCCACGGATAAACATCACAAACTCACGATGGTTTTACGCTCAAGCGATTCGAGAGGAATAATTTCTTTGCGGCTATATGCAGTTCACGCCAATCAGCGGTTGTTGCACGGTGACGAGGTATATTCATCAACCGAGAACAATAACTGTTGCCTGCCCAGCTTGAAGTTGATTTCTAAAAAAGGCCTTAGAATTGAGTGGTCGCGACCAAGCTCATCCCAACTCGTTCGGTCAATAGCGAGGGCGTACATATCTCTTCTGAAAACTCCTTTGTCCCGGAAGTGCGGTCTTCCCAATGATCGTCTTCCTGATTTCAAATCATCATACAGTAGATCATTTGAAATATGAATAGTTTCCATTCTGCAGCACAGGCGGCGCTAACGTAGTAAGATTATATTTTACCATAAAATATTTTTCTTTTAGTTATGCACCACTTCCTGGTTTAATAATTTGACCTAGCATGCACTAACTGTTCAAATGATTTCATTCAAGTGATCCTTATTTCAAACTAATTACCATTATTTTCTCCGTATCGGAGTTTCATTTTAATCGATTATTCATCCAATGACACAAAGACGATTTACAAAATTATATTTTTTGTATAATCTAATTACAAACATATGTTTCTCGAAACTTGAACAAAACAGACCGATGTGTATAACAAAATAAAGGAAGCAATAATTAACCAAGAAATTCACAATTCTTAAGCAAAGCTTAAACTTCCATTATTCGTTGTGAGTATTATTGCTCTGACGGGATCAAACAACAGTTAAATTCAGCTAGTTTTTCTTCTGTTCGCAAGTGAAGATTTTGTTGTAGATAGGAACTTTATACTGCCAATTTATACAGAACTCCTTCTTACGGCCACAACAGTTTCAATATTCCGAATTTGTTACGAAGGTTACTGTGGCGAGAGAGCGAATTTTCACCGCATCAGCAGTTCCACACAATTTCAGCGGAAGATTTTCTTATTCGTCGCAAGGTCAACTGAGGTTGTGGAAACTAATTATCGTGTACCAGTTATACCGCTATTATTCTCTACATCAACTTACTTTAAGTTTAACGTAACAGTTCCAAAATATTACCGGTTGATTGTAGACCCTCTCACCGTTCCACGTTGTCCACATTCATTGCTCCTGCCAATAGACGTTCTTAGTGAAGGTCACCTTTGAGGTCCGTGCTCAAACACCTGTGTTCATATAATTTATTTCTGATTGGGATATTTTGCAACCCGTGCTTGTTTATGTACTAATGATTGCATGTTGGTTATGGACAACTGGACCATTATGGAGGCATGGATACGTGGAAAACTATTCGTTAATATATCCCTTGTTTTTTGGTACTTCCAATCATTTTCCACTGAGCATCAAACATGTCGTTGTTGATTTGTTTCCCGGTGGCAGGAAATGTGGCATTTAATCAAATTGCTTTGTCGGTGCAGCTAAACACGTCGGCGTAATTTGCAGCGGCGATCCCTTGCCATGATGCCGCGCAACGGTTGGTGCAAACAATCATCTCCACTGCCTTCCTTTCGAAGAGCAAAAGAATTTATTTAACCATCCATAAAGCCACGGGTTAATACACCCTGAACTCATTGCGAGCAACTTGAGAAATATATCGATTACTTTGGTCATATTCTCCGCTGATTGCACACCGAATTTCGGGATGCTCGTGTCATCCACTAACACGCTTTCATTTTGTTGCTCGTGCACGGTGTGACTTGAATTCACTGCCGTAATCAGCTCGAATATCAACATTCATTACAGCATTTTTCACCGGACCTGTCCATATCCAGTTATTTGTGTGATACGCTTGGGTTTCCAACCATAATGAGAAACAATTCCAGCACATCACAAAACAAGCAACGATCCGTATGAGAATGTGGTTTGTGGGTTTTGTTCGTTCGAGCGCGTTTTGCTTGAGTCGGCGCACATTTAAGCGAACAAAAATAGGTCCATACAAGCTCACGGTCAAAACCAATGAGAAGAAAAATTGCAATAGAAACGTGAGGATTGAATACGTCAGTCGCGCGTTTGGATTGGGCCATTGCTCGATTCAGTATGAATAGTCCCTCAGACTGGAAGGTTTCGAATTGCCATCAGCTGAGATGATTGGCCAAATAGCGTTACTGGATTGCGTGTACATGATGATCGGTATACTAACTAAGACGCTAATCAAGGTTACGAGAAGTATTAAAACAATCGCAGCTTTTCGAGACATTCTCGCGCGATGTGGATAAATAATGATCAAGTAACGATCGAATGCAATCAGGAGCATCGTCAGGCAAGACACGTGCATAAGGAGGGCGAAAATGCTGGTCACTATTTTGCAAGTGACGCCTGAGAACGCCCTCTCGTACAACTCTAAATAAGCTTGCATGGGCATGTTGAACCCGCGAAACAGAATGTCCAAACTAGCCAACGTGAGCACAAACAGGTTTGTAATATTGCTCAATGTTCGATGGCGCATAAATACGAGTATGCAGACCACAAATATGTTGCACAACGTTCCAAGAATCGCGAAATTCGTGTAGACCATGGTGAACAGCACACGAACGCCCAGCAATCGATGCGTCCCAAAAATTGGATGACCATAAACAGCTTGCAGCAGTTCCGTACATTGTGGCAACACTCGCGAAAACTCATCTTTCTGTTCAAGCGAAGCGTTGTGCATTATTCTCTAGCCAGGTTTGTTCCACAGTCTGAAACATGAAAACACAATAGGTTAGCACTGCGGAATCTGTAGGGAAGCACACTACCTCGTTTTGGTTTGCAAACATCCACGCATTACTGGTTTCATATAATGTGCAACTAACAAATTGGACAAAATTTCGTCAGTTGGTTCCGAAAGCATTGCACATTTTGGTTGTTCACCCAAAGCGGGTAATAACCAATGAACTAAAAAAAAATATTTTTGACCGATAGATGAACAATATGCACATGATCCATATGCTTTCGAACTGTTTGTCCGCTTGCAACTGAACGGTTACTTCAACTGTCGATCTCTCTGATTGCCAAGTTTGATTATGAAGTAGTTAGGTTTAGGCCAATTGATTCCCTTGTGGTTCCCGTTTATGTGGGTTGTCCAAGCCTCGACGATTCATTCGTCATATTAGTTTAAAGCGAAATGTTACCAATAAATTATGATGTTAACAACCACAGCTTGTAATGCAGGAAAGAATACCTGATGTCGTTAATCGTCGTAGACGCTGTGTCACTCAATTTCTAGAATACAGGGGTTACATATTGTTTTTTAGGGAGCTGCACTTATATATTTAAAGCTGAGTTGAAATGAGGTTCATTGGGTTTATTTTGAATTAAGGTATATTCATGGAGCTACACGTTATTACACGTCATGATGACCCTTCTATCAGCATACGGCTGTGCTACTCGGCTGTGGAACAGCGAATGTGCACAATCTCACCCACGCACTAAGGGTTCATGGTGCGGTGATCGATCGGTCTGATTTTACTCGTTTCTCATTGGTCGATGTGCGTGCGCGATATCGACCGCATGTATAGACGGAGTTGTTCTCAATCGATATAATTCACAAGTGGTGTTCGGACCTTGGTGGTCTGTATTTGGGGTTATATGATACTCGCCAATTTAATCGGCTATTTTTGGTCTAACTTTCACAAATTTAGCCAAAGATGCGCAAATTCAGTTTAATGATAATTGTGAAAATGGAATTGCACCTGATCGCAGAGCCTGTAGACTCAAATTCAGCATTTGATATTCAAAACTTAAGACTAAATAAAACAAAATCTGTCCGCTTGTTTATTGTTTTAATAAATTAGAGTTTGAATCGTTATTCAGTATATGTACGGAGAGTAGTAGAAAAAGTCAGCTTATGTAATGAGGTTACGAACTGTTGGTAAATTTTGTATTTGAATTTATTTGAGACCTATCAAGATTCCGGAGTCGAAGAAGAAGAAACAGTGTTGAAACTCCGGTAGAAGCAGTGTTTCCATTTCGATTGAAAAGTGCGGAATGTTTGATAATTGCACTTGAAGAAATGGGTTGAAATCGAGTGAAAAGTTGAAGACGCCGAAAATAATAGTTACCCAGGCATCGCTCTAATGAAAGTTCTAAGTTATTTCAGAGTTTCGCAGCAAAATTGATAATAATATAAAAAACGTTCGGACTGCATCTATAATCGTCTAATATCAGCTTTAATGATAAAACACGTGCATGACGACCTCTGTAAAATGGCAATAATCGATATTATATTATGCTTTTGCAAAATGCTCTCAAACTATTCCACGATTCCAGATTTATCTTTGAACAACCAATGTACTTCACCGTAACTGAATACTGGGAATAGAGCTACAATAATATATACATTACTGGAGTAATATAGATTTCTATTTTTTCTTATGTGGGTAGCAATATCTGGATTAGATCGTACATAGTCATAGAGTATTGATCAAAAATTAGCCTAGAATGTTTAAGTTTATAATGCATTACGTGAGCGAATTCAATGCAAAAGAGACACGCATTAGAGAAAGATACACGTGGCAGTTTTGCTTCGATTGTGAGAAGCGGAGCCTTCAACCATGCCCTCTGGCATTCAAGCGCAACTTATGTATCATTTTTTCATTGTTTCAAGCGAATTCGGATCCTGATCCAACAGTCCTTACCTGATGTGTGCAACCAGCATGAATCTGGTCGTGCTTTGTGTGTATGCGATGGAAATTTATGCAGATGAGCATTTTTGTTCATCATCTTGCGGTTAAGACGTATTTGCATGTGTTTGGGCATATGTGGTCGAACATGTTTGTCGGACCAACCTTATCGAACAGTGGCATAACTTTGCAACTTGTTGACCCTGTGTTTGATGGAAATACATGCAAATGAACATATCTATTATGTAAATCTTATCATTTTTATTGATTGACGTTCTTTGTAAGAACCCTACTTAATGTTGGCATAAGTGTATACCTTTTGTTTACCACTATACCACTATTTCAAGGCTCAATGAATTGCTTCGTACCGTCTAAACCAGATTACGGCAAACAGCCAGAAACCGATCGTGGTGTGTAGGGGACGTATTGATTTTCCGTTTTTGTCGACCTGCTACATTGAGACGAATTTGGGAACATAATGATTCAGTTTTTATTTATTTGTGGATAGCGAGGTAACTGCTTTCATTCGGTATTCTTCAAATCGCTATATGAAATCCATGATATTAATTTGTCGATTAATCGTTTGACCATGAATCCCGGAATATCTCCTATGATTATATTGCGACGGGTTAAAACCTGACAAACATTTGCGCGATACATGTCACTTGAAACAGAAAATTCTAAGAATATACGGCGAGTGTCGCAGTCACAAATAGCTAACAGTTTTACGATTTCACATGAAACGATTTCGAAATTAACAGAGTAATCGGAAATGAATATTTATTTCCACATGCGGTTTGCTTTTCGCGACGTGAACAGCTATCAGGACGAGAATAGAAATCATTCACCCGCATCATGTAATGGACAGAGGTTGTTTGTAGTACGACCGGTTACGAGTGAGAAATGGATGTCATCCGTGATAGTCCACAAGAGGGACTTTATTAATAAAAGGCTGAAGTTCAGCTGGACAATTTTCCAAACGAGAAATAGATATCGATGTGCATATTTTAGTTATGGTTCCAAAGGTTGTCACAGCCGGGGGTGGTAGTAGGAATGAGCCAACTACTATCTATAAAATGCTCCCACGTGGCGTGCGTCTCAAATAGCCTCTGACAACCAAGTCCAACTCATGGCCTGCACGAGTGGCTTTCACAAGCCCGGCGGAACTGCTCTTACTGACAGGAGAAGGGGCGAAGGCGGGTGACTGGCGCCTTAAAACCAGTTTGCTCCGGGCAGATGGAGCTCGTCAGCTACTGGCAATCCATCTAGGGGAAGGAAAACCCTGACTCCGAACCCCCACTGCCTTGTGGGTCACCCGATTGCGGGAATGGTTTCGGGAGAAAACCCCGATGAAAAATTCGGAGAGAAGCCCCGTAGGTAGATAACTAGCGCACAGCGCGTTTATCTGCCAACTCCCTGCTGCCTTGTAGGTTGCACTTGGCTGTGCAAAGGCTAGAGAGGTGTACTCGAACAAACACCAAGTGGTGCTGGGGACATCACGTGTACACTATCCCCAAGAAACTTCATGATGATGTCTCAATCCGAGACATCAATGAAGCCGGCTAATTCACCCGTGGAGCCAGCCGCACAAAAGTAAAAGTAAAGTAATTATTTTAGTTATTATATGTTCAATAAACAGCATACACACGTATCAAGACTCTATCTTCGCATATAAAGTCCGTAGTACTTATTTCAAATTCGAACTGCATGCAACATCCTAGGTCATGGTTGCATGTTTTAAAATACCAACCGCTAAACTAAACAGCTGCAGGTGAAATGATACTTGCATACAAAATATTAAATACCCCATATCATCCCGTAAAATATTGTTTAATACTGTGAGTCTCAACATAAACGCGGCCCTAAACGACAATAAAAATTCCCTAATTATCTGTCATCAATATTTCATTATGTACTTGCACACCCTGAAACTATTGTTGCCGTCCCCAGGGACGAAACGCTGATTCTAAATTCGGACACGTATTTGTTTCATGATGATTTAGCGAAACTTGCGTATAAACTAACGATAGGAATTCAACTGGACTATTCTTTCCATTACATGAGCAATCGTTATCTTTTTTCCTAAACGAATATTTACGATGCTACAGTAATTGTGAAGCTGCTTCTTTCTGACCATATCTTATGAATCTTGAATGATGAATAAATCTAGAAGTTAACAAGTATATATTTTTGTACCTATATTTTTAGCTGAATTTATTGTAATGTTAAATGATTATTCAACCATCAATGTTGATAGTTGATTATGACAAAATATCGATTCATATTACTTGAATCAGACAGAAAACACAGATTTCATTCGTCTCAAAATAAACAGTGGAATGATAAAAAGTAAGAATTTTGTAGCTTTGATGCAAAATGTTATGCGATTAACGGCATATAGTGTTAATCCTAGCAAAGCCTCAAACTGATATTATCAATATAGTAGTAATCCAATAATGATTCAATAAACACGTATATACACGGGGCTCAAGACTATGCTGACAAGACCGGACACCATCGCTCCAGAAACATACTTTACTTTTGGACCGCTTATATCACAGAGCTTCAATGTTGGTCAATAGTTTTGATAATACACCATACACCACCAGTTTTCGACCATAAATTTACAATCTTGAATGCCAAAAATTAATCGAGAGAAATTGCCTTAGTAACAGCTTCATTCCCAAAGATGCAATATGGCCTCATCCACACGGGACGTTGACGTCTGATTGCAAAATAACAATTACACGAGTGTATCAATTTAACTTCGATCCATATTATCACGTGAATGACTACATGTAACAGCGGTGATGTTGTAGAAACTTGTTTATTACAGAAAACGTACTTCAGGCTTACTTAATAAAATTACCGTAGTGTGTAAATGGAGGGAGAATGGCCCAAAACCATTGATGAATCCAATTCATTTTCATACTCATACATGAAATGTGATTCGCTGATTTTGTTCACCAGGCGAATCGCTCCAATAAGAATTGCAGGATTTCAACACAGTGGTGTTTGAATTTCACGTGTTCCATATTTTTAATTTTTAGACAATATGTTTTATTTTTACATATTGTAGATATTTATTTTGAAACGTGGTGTAATATTTAACTGCGGAACATTAGGTATTGTATTCAGCTGCTCGCCACCATTACGGAAACACTGCCGATCGACTGAGGAGCGCCCATCTTTTTGATCATTTCTGCAGAGATTGTAAAACCTGGATAGAACTATATAGTCATTTCAGATGGTTTGTTGTACAATTTACTTATGCGATTGCGATTAACATCTATCGCAGATATCGACGGAAGTAGACCAATAACCACTTGATGAAACCGACTTCAATTTTAGTAGTATAATGAACTTTGATGCTGTG
Source organism: Atriophallophorus winterbourni (assembly GCA_013407085.1). Lineage (NCBI taxonomy): Eukaryota > Metazoa > Platyhelminthes > Trematoda > Plagiorchiida > Microphallidae > Atriophallophorus > Atriophallophorus winterbourni. Next base: position 62,351 of record JACCGJ010008039.1, read on the forward strand.
CGCAAGTTTCACGACAGAGGAGTATGAGAACCACACATCCTTCTTTTATCGTTCGTTAAAAATTGATGCTATCACAAACCTTTTAACTTTATGTTTTAGGATCTCATAGGGACTATGCCTATCACCGAGTTCATCAGAATGTATTGTAACTCATGCGTATACACTAATCAACTTATTTTAAACATTGATCGTTGCAGCATTTTTCGCCCAATATTACATAATCTGCTGCGATGAGGTTTGTCATAGCAAAATCTCATAAGAAGCAATGTCTGGAAAATGCAAAACGGCAAAACGAAGGATTCACAGATTCAAGGTATCGAGTATTTATGGTTAAAAAGTGGACTAAATCGGAGGTAGTAATTAATGCCGGAATATCCCATATCCTGAGGTGAGCTTGCACTAACGTAACTTCAACAAACATGCCTAGGCTTAGTTTACATATTTCAAAGATTTTTCATGAGACGCATACATTCACCCAGGTTTGAACTCCCAGACCGACTAGAAAGAACGCTCTTCTGGACAAACAAGGCAAACAAAATGGTGAACGGCTTGTGCAGTGTTCTCAATGAACAGCAACTTCGAAAACTAGTTTCAATTACAAACATCTAGTAATGAGCTCATCTCAATACGACCAAGTTGAAGATGGGTCTCCGCGATTATCTGTACACCGGAAGGTTGGTGGCTCAGGGTCTATGCAACTTTGCCCACAGCAGGATACGGCGCGATATTATTCACATTTTTATAATTGTGTCTACCGAAACACATCGACTAAGACTCTCGATTCAAGAGTGTGTTGAGTAAGTGACACGAGGACATACACAATCCGACTAAATACCAAGTTCACCAATTGAATGCGGGTGCCATTTTTCAGCATTACATGATATTTAATTCTAGATTTCAATACCTCGATTCTGGTGGACTAGACTTACATGGCGATTTTTAAAGCAAGAGTGGAATTACGTATACAAACGAACAACATTCGATAGCCCTACATTTGGTATTCTCTACTCGTTATATTCTTCCATTTTTCACATGTTTTTATTACTGTAATCCTGTGTTGTTGTAATTTTTGGAATATCTAACCATAAATAAATGAGAATAGTGTATTAATAGATTGAGCTGAAACATCAGGACTTTTTATCCGAGATTCAAGAATTATATTGTTAAAAAGCGAACAGCTGTACAATCCCACAGGATATATATTAAAATCCAACGAATCATGCTATTATGTTTCGATTCTTGTGGTTATAAGTATGAGTGAAAATATTTCTAAATTTGAAATGAAGTGGGGAATTTTCGAGCAGAAATATATATTGGATAACTTTGTTTTTTGCTGAAGTGCTTATAATGGAAGTTCTGATAGTTTTCAGTGAACGTTTGCCAACAGAGTATCATTAAACAGAATAGTTTGAAAAGTTTAGTTGAAATCATTTTATTCGTGTACGACCAATTTCCGGATGTAAACAGTTGCGGAGAAAGCATGCACGAACTAATATAAGTTCGAGGTCACTTCAAGCGAAAACGCGAGATTTCAATTGAGATATTATTTCTTTATGTTAGATGATTGGATCCAACTTCGAATAGGTTTCGTAAATTGTTGTCCGCGGAATGGATTACTCAGAATGTCATCATAGGTTCACCTCGAATGAGTCCGCAATCCAAAGTGCTCAATCGTTTCTCATAATTCAATTACATTTACTAACTGCAATTTGATAATCAAATATAATATTGATACAAATAAACGGATTACCAAATAACCATCCTTAACGATTGACTGCATGTGGTAAAACAACTTTTTCGCGTGTAAACTATTCAAGCGACAATTGTTAATGAGCCATGTAAACATATTTTCTGATTCAAACGTCAATTAAAAGAAAGCGTCTCAATGATTCAGTGCATGATTGAACATTATTTTTATTTGGGCTCAAAGCTTTGTGGACGTCTACTAAACCTAAGTGGCAAACAAAACTAACTTATACACAGTCGTCTTAATGTACGTCTTCAAGTAAATCTTCTGAGAATCATAACCATGTTTATCGCCCTATGAAACATCATTTCGTGGTGAGTGATACATTTCCCAAACCCTGAAGCACATAGTATAACGGTGATGAGAAATTACATCCGCTCTATTGAAGTCTAAACTCCTTGTCTGTTATTAAGCTGTTTTACTCGGGGATGGGGACACTATATCTAGCCTTAACCACGACAACCACCGCGTTTCACACATCCCAGTGGATTACCTCTAGGGTCAACCTGTCTCTGAAATCCTGATTCACCGCCTTAGTCATGATCATGCCAGAGATAAAAACACTGTCATATCTTGTGTAGACAAATCTTGTAATCACATCACTGGCCTCGGCATGATTTTACCTGGTTTATGGTCGTTTACCTGTCAACCGGTTCCATACAAGACCTTGTCACTTTACGCTCCTTTGACTGTCGTTCATATCGTTTGATAGCGTGTGACGTTGTTCATCTTCTCATGATATCGGGATGTCATCGACCAAACAGATATCCTTACGCTATACTTCCGCAAAGCAAATTAATTGGAGTCCGCGAATGTTGGCATCTCTTCTTCGAATTTCATAAAATTTCCATTCACATGATGTACTGAACATGGGTTTCTTCCTCATCAGAGTGCATCAGCAGTGAATATCCATGCTCGAATGGAGATTTGAACTCGGAGCGGTAAAGGTGATAATTGAAATTTATTTATTTCGGACCATTGCGTTGCTCATGAGTAGTCTATAACAAAGAATTACCAGTCTAAACTCTGATTGTTATACATTTATTTCTGAAATATTATATGCATTTTTATTAATTTTCTATTGGAAATCACCTTGTAAATAGTATGATTCCAGTATGAACGTTGCAATATTCGGCCACGAACAATATGTCGTTTGCATTTACTTTATTGACGACGAATAGAACGTTGTTTTAAAAGTGGTCTTTTGTATTTCGTTCGGCAGATAACTTTGATGCATACACAAAACGATCGTAATATTGAAAGAATGTCTTGGCAGCTAATTAAATGTGATGCTCCGGGTTGAGCGTCCATGACTTGAGTGCTCAGTTGACATAATCACCGAAAACGTTTCAATGTGAACAGATATATATTCGTGGCCATCATAAAGAAACCAGTATGTATGATCGCAACACGGTTATGTTTTAATTCACACGCTGTTTGTCATTTTTTACTGCTTCTAGAGCACGCTTTTCGAACAGGAAAAGATGGTATTTACCTATGCACGCGAAGTAATGGCAAGCATTTCAAATTAAATTGTTTGATAGACCAAACCAAGCCACGAAAAGTACTAATACCCGACCTGCGTTTTGCCGAAGATGCACATAATATTGCTCACAAATAAGAATACCTCCAGTCTCTAATGTACTGATTTCATTAGCGTGCAAAGACTTTATGATGATAATCAGCATGGGCAAGTCCAAACTCTTTGGTGAAGGGAATGTATTGCATCAAATCACCAATTTGGAAACTGTCAGCTTGACCAAGTACATCTCTTTTTACATACATTGGTATAACCATTCGCTTGACACCGATATTGATAAGTTGTTTGGCAGAGGAGCTAATTTTTTGCCAATTGAAATCTCGAATACGGGTTGACCGCAAGTTTATTGTAAAGACAATCTGATGGTAAAAGCGCGTGCGTATAAAATGCTTCGACGGTTGCTAACGGCATAGTTTTTATTTCGAAAAATGTGTCTCGAGTTTTTTCTTCTTCAGATAATGATACGTCAATGGCTATTTTTTCCGGTAACATAGATTATTTTTTCCGAAACTAATTATGTCTATGAAAATAAAGCAATTTTCAAAGATCTGGTTTACAAGATTTTTTTCCTAAGTGGCCAGATGGCCTATAAAACGCCAATTGTCAATCTACGGTAACGGCGGTCTTGCTCCGGAACACCCGCCGTCTTGTATGCCGATTCAAACGCAAGAAACGGCTTTGAATATTAATTATTTTTTACGTACAATCTGTAATCACAAAAGCACAATCGGTTCGAAAAAAGAAGAGATCATTTTTGATGCGCGGGATCACCGTGTGATGCGACCCGATGATCCTCGCAAAAGTACAAGAAGACCTGATATCACTATAAAAAGACTCTGTCTTTAAGATTAAACCGGGCTGCTGATGCTGCAGCTGCAGCTGTTGTGATGACGGCATACGATTTAGCAGGCATTTTTGTCTACGACAAAATCGGAGTGGTTGACGTCTGTGTCTCATTTGATGGCAGCTGGCATTTTAGAGGCAGATGCTCTCACAATCGCTTAGCACCTGCGATTAAAATTTAAACTGGATTATTGCTAGACATTGCCGTTTCCTAGCAACTTTTGCAAAGGATCCGGAGTAGTGCTCTATATTGACGGTCTGAAATATGATGAATGTTGGCGCAAACATGAGCCTAACTGCCACGCTGCCTTCATAACAGAGGAGCCCCATCGTATGCGCTGCCCCAAATGTGCGGAATCAAGTTACTCATTTCAACACGACCTGGCTGCCAACTTTCTCGCTAGGCTTCACCCCCATGCTCTCCCCCGAGAAATCAACTAGCCCCGTCTATGAACGCCTCGCAGACAGAAGCTTGCTGGAGCGGTGTCTAGGTGGAAAGACTTGAAAACATCAACTAGTTTTTGGTTTGGAAGCATATCTTGAGGCGTATATTGAACATATCGTGGATGGAAGAAATACGAATGCTGGAGTGATTTGAAACTTGGTCCACATAGCATACTTACGTTACTTAGAAAGCGCTGTCTACGGCGGCTTGGTCGTATTCCGAAAGATCCAATCTATGGGGAGTTGAAATCAGGAATTCGACCGTTATGTAATATGTGCACTGACGTTTGCAAAGGAGATATAAAAGCTCTTGGCTTTGCTTCACTATTTCAAAATAACGTGCTCTTTACCGCTCACTTTAAAGGCATTTGTTGAAGCGTGTTCTGCAAGCTGTGGAGGATAAAATACAGCTCTTGGCTGCTGAACACAGATCACGCCGTCGGCGTACAACTGACTTCCAATGACCGAGTACAGATTATCGCTGCAAGCGCTGCGGTACAGATTGTTCCTCTCGAATCGGAGTATGTTGTCATTATAAAATCTGTGCAGCGTGATAAATCATGCGATTATGATGTTCATCCACGGCCGACATCCACAAAATGAGGTCAGCAACTAATTTCATGATCGACCTTAATCAGTTTGGATCCGGGCTTAGGTGAGCAAACCTCAAATTTAAATGCAAGTTCTACACGGCAGTCTACTAAAGAGCGCATTGTAATGGCTTGACTACTAACATCTGGCAATGTCCTCACATTCCGGCATTCTAGATTGAAATCTTCAACAGTATTTATAGCCTCAGCTTGATTAAATCTACCCTAGCTGCTTAGAGAGACAATAAAGCGCGTGTCTCGGTAACACCGTAAGAGATTATTGAGAGTAACATTGGGGCATTTATGATTTTTGTATGATTAGTTCCCAAGTGATATACAAGCACCACTCGATGTTTGTTAGAGTTCACCTCCATAGCATTTGCACAACTAAGGGCAACCTACAAGATAGCATAGTGTTACAGACAAAATGCGGTGTGAGCCACATATTTCCTACGGGACTTTGCTTCCGATATTTCTTCCATGTTTTCTTCTGAAACGATTCTCAGTATCGGTAAACCCGCAAGGCAGTTGGTTTATGATAATACAATGTTTTTCTCATACAGATGGACTGTTAGTAGCTAAAAAGCCTCATCTATCTGGAGCCAAATAGTTTTAAGTCACCTGTCGCCTGCATTCGCCCCTAATACTGTCAGTAGGAAGAGTTCCGGGCGCTTGTATTAGCCACTCATACAAACCAGGATTTAGACTTGGTTGTCAGATACCTTTCGAGACGCATGCCACATGGGAGCATTACTAGATAGTAGGGGCTCTTGCTCACTAGCAACGCTTCTATGACACCGGTTATCGGTCCGCGTATTTCTTACATAGCTGAATGTCTTCCTGGCCTAAATCATTCAAACAAGTTTGCAATTGTGATAGAAAATTATCCTGACGTGTGAAAGTGAGACGGATAAACTAAATATTCAATTATTTACTGTAAGAAATGACACCGTAGCATCGTAAATTTTAATTCCTGAAAAAGAAACTACAAAGTCATTAAATGTCACTTATTGTACAGTTGAATACGTACTAGTCAAATCGCTGTGCGACAAAGAGGTGTCCAAATTTCGAATGACTATTTCGAAACTAGAATCGGTAACAACAGTTCCGATAAGGTCATGGTAAAGCGAAACACACATACACGCACATGGCTGTTTCGTTATCTGAAACATTGTTGTTTTATTGTCACGGCTTTCGATTTGATTGCGAGAGTAGAATCTGCACATATATGTTCGGAAGAACATTCAATGTTTTTGAACATGAGATAATTATCGTAATGAATGTGCCCATTGAATTTATTTGTCAAATTCATTAAGGCAACTTTTCGTTAAGCTTGAACTAATGCTCATGTATTTCAGTGAAGTAGTTGCATGAACAAAAACAAATGGGACATTCACTGAATCCATCCATTCTAATTGAGATAGCACAAAGGATGTATGTGCAAACACGTGATCAACTGCTCAACCGAATATATTATTTCTCGTTTTCACAAATCTATTGAACGGTGCCTATTGTTTTCCAGATAAACCACCAATAAGCTGGAATTTGTTGTCAGTATGAAAACAATTCTGCAGTGCTTCATTCGAACGAAAACAAACTGTGAGTTTGTGAGTGTTTTCAGCCTGGAAATAACGAATGTATATTTGATGTCTTATTGAACAAGAGTACACTTACGTGTTGACTTTTAGGTGTCATATGAATTCAAATCACATTATATATAAATTTGAGCATCGGAACCATATCAAATATATTTTTACATTACCAAATGTTCAAATCCTCATGCAAAGCATAAATCTGTAAGCATGATTGTTTTGTTAATGAAATTGAATTTCAATGTTTAAGAAGTTAGGATTGTTATCTCTCACCTATTCAATAAATTTATTTGAATACGACCAAGTTAAAGACGGGTCTTCGCGATGATCCGTACACCTGAAGATTGTGAGCTATGGGTCTATGCAACTCAAACAAAGCAGTATACGGCGCGATCTTATTCACATTTCCAAAATTGTGTCTACCGCAAGACATCGACTAAGATTCTTGTTTCAAGAGTGTGTTGAGTAATTGACATACGGACATACCGTATCCGACTAAATACTAAGTTCACCGATTGAATGTGGGTGCCATTTTCTAGTCGTAACGCGTAGGTCATTCTGGAATTCCCTACCTCACTTCTGGTGAATTTGCTTCGTATGGCGATGTTTAAAGCAAGAATGGACAAACGTATACAAACGAGCATCATTCGTTTTCCCTAGATTGGATATACTCTACTTGTTACGTACATTCATTTCTCACATGTACTTTAATAGTTTAATCATGTGGTGATGTAGTGTTGGGATTTCTAACCATCAATTAACCGTTACCGAAAACTGCTACAACAGTTCTCATTAGGAATGTACGATCGGTCACAAACATATTCCAACTAATTACTAAATTTTCTGTTACAGGATTCATGGTTCGAATCACGGCAAACTACGCGCATCTCCCAGCTATTTTGATGCTCATCGGTTTATACATGCTCGAATGTACTCAACGTGATCAGCAACAAGTAGCTCCTCGACCCGAGATGGGTTACGTCACCGAGAGCCATGAAACTGGCCGAGACGACTGCATCTACTATCCACAACGATGTGTCAGCGAAAGGATTATTAAAAATATTGCCGCTAAGCCCATATCGAACAAGCTGCATGATGCTGGGTATCGAATGATAATTATCGACGGGTGTCGGAATCTCATGATATCATATGATGATGTGGATACAATGTATTATTGGATGCCGAATTTCCCATCGGTAAGTTTATTTCGGGTACTGATATTAATATTCATGTGATTTGGTTCGTTTGTGTGCGTTGTGACAGATGGGGATTTAATGTTGGATTACGCAGCGTACTCCAAATTTTAAATTGGAATCTTATGGTAAATGAGCAGTTAGTTGATAGTGCTGTAGAGCGGCGGTTCACAAATGTTTAAATGAGCGCATCACTGAAATAGTTTTATATGCTCACGCGCTCCTTATAGAAAGACACGAGACACTGCATGAACAAATAACACTCAATATTTCTTGAGTTTCTGATGCTACAGTGTTTCACAAAAAGCACAGAGAGCGAGACAGATTTAATCTTCTCACGACAAGAATCAAGATTGTATTGTTAAAAAAGACATCACTTTACATGTTCGATCGAATGACCGCTGTGCAAAATATAATGCGTTTTCTTTGTGTGGGTTCATGCTGGGTCAATGTACAGGACTGATAATGGAGTTCTCTTTGATATGCGCATCCAGTTTAGATTTGAAATCTCGGATTGTGGTAGCGTTACCATTTTGAGTGAATGCAAGGATTCCTCACTCACAACTGATCCCTTTTTGAAAATGTCACGTCTAGGAGTATCGAAATCTGGTTTTAAACTCAATATAGATTTGAACTGAAAATTTTGAGATTTAATTGTCCAGTATCAGTAATAAAGTGCAAGCGATGGAAAAATCGACAGAAGCCATATTGGTTTAAAGAGTTTTTGATTGGTCTTTTTCCAACGTCCAAATATTGTAAACGACTGAGTAGTGTATAGATGTCCTGCAGCCGGTTAAGCCGCAGAGTAGTTTTGAAATATTTTGTTTTAGAAATATATAAATTTGCATGTAAGTCTATCAAACCCAAACACACGCATGACTGTTCTGTGTTATTTGCGCTCCTAAGGTGTGGACATTGCGATATTTTCTACACCAAATCCGGTTAAATGTTTTCGGAGTGATGAGCAGTGTATTTGCAAAGGTTTTCACGAAATCGGCTCTCAAATCATATTCCACAGACAACCGGTACCGACAGGTTGTCATAACAAGATTCGCATATAAAAGAGACGTCTGATCTATTCTGTGTTATGTGCGTAGTAAACAACTTGGCGAACTGTCTTGTATTGTGGGATTTGGAAGTGAACTTCCTTAACCCAGGAAATGTTTATCTCATGATTAAAAATGGGAAACGTTTTAGTGATTTGTCTAACGTCCATTTCAGTACCATCTGATATTTTCCAGATATATCCAGCCAAATTTCATTCACGTCTCCCAAAAAACATGTACCTTTAGTTTTTATTGAAGACTGTGGTCATCAATAATCTGTATGGAATGATCTGCATTTCGCTACCTTTAACACCAAAAAATCCCATAAGTCCACTGACGATTCCCGTTATGCAGCATTCGCGCTTATTCTGCATCTTCTAGACGAACCATCCAAATCGGATGCTGAACAAACATAGAGGGGAGTAGGCAATTGTTACGATGACGTTCGTAAATGTCTAGACACCAGAAATTGGAGTAGGTTTCGATGAATGCATTTCTGTGGAGTTGGCAAAGGGTTGTGAGGCCTAACGTTTTACATTTGCACATTACAGTAATAATGTCGGGGTTAGTTAAAAAGATACGTATCCTCGAGGCCTGTGTAAAGACATTAGGACAGGAAGCGCATTTTGATCTCGGTTGACTTAGCGTAATTATCATACCCACAGTTTTCTACCACGAAAACTTGGAACAAATGTTCCTAACCGAAATACATGAACACTGAGCTGTTGTGTCCATTTGTCTGTTGTTTGTGTCCGCGTAAACAAATTGCTCGCGATGCACACCTGAAGCGTTTGATTTCATGGATGCTGACTTATATTACAATACATTTCTAAATAGTTTGAATCCGACGATTGACGAAAAATCGAAAGTTAGATGAAACAAATGCAACCACAACTACCACTATGTTATTCGAAAGAGAACGACAGAAAATGTTGGTTATAAAGAGAGATTCTTGGATAACTTCTACGGATCTTGGTACGGAAGCAACTTTGAAGCGAGTCTGTAAGACACGGTATCATGTCACGACACTTGTTAGTAATGATCGCATGGAGTTCGAATGGAACTTGCCTAATTGAATGGAATAGAATCCTACGTTTCTGTACAATTTTGTATAGCATCAATTGGTAATCAACATAGGCGTATTCTATTCACAAACCACTAATGAATTGACCCAGTCTGCCCAAGATACCACCGATGATTTAGCAACATCTTACACGATTGTCTCAAATGCTAAGCCTTGTATCCCATATCAAGTTTTACCAAATACGGCAAACACATGAGATTACAAATGTTGGTCATACCAGCCTTATACGACAGTGGCATACAAGCGCTGCATGTTAACCATTCCTCCACTGTGTCAAGCAAATTCAGAACATGATTTTAGTGTCCCTAAATGATGAGGGGAAACACAGCAAAACCGATCGTGGGGTGTGTGATGGAAATGCATGCAAATGAACATTTTGCTAAAATATTGTTAAAAATTCAGAAAACCTATTGACATCCTTATTTTCAGTTTCATTCAAACACAAACTTTGTCTGAGCTTACATCAGTCAACAAGGTATTTCTGGTGCTTAAATGTGGTTCCCCCAGCTAATATTGTTTATGCAATGTTTTTTTGTAATCAAGCAAGATGACATCAGCAGTTGAGCCTTATTCTTCCATCAGTTAAATTTGAAAGTTTCACAGATTCAATTGCCCAAAAAATATCCCAAACTATTTTTTAGGGAATAGCTAATCTCAGTGATTATCTACATGAACGTGGGTTTAAACTTGGTATGCGTTTCAGCAATATGTGTTTGAACGAAGCACAATTAAAAGCAGAGTTGAATGTCATGAAGGCATGGAAGTTGGATGTTGTCAAAATTGCCGGTTGTTTTACAAATGATCTAAAATAATTCATGGATTCTCTCGAATGCGACATTTGATGGATCAGCTTGGTTTAAAGATACAGACCGCCTGTTATGTGAGCGAAAAACATGCTTTACATAATATAGAGTGGAAGGATGTTGATCCTGAAGATTTGTTGAAAGGTTGTGATTCCTGGCGATTGCACTCAACACTTAAAAATTGGTTTTTACTCGAAAACGTGAGTGATTGGAGAAATCGAGCCAACTTTCTTAGGTCAAACGGTGGCAAAGGATTCTGGTTTGATCTAGGACCGATTGCAATATTGAAGAACACTTCACTATGCAAGTAGCCATGCGATGCATGCTTTCTATGCCAATGATGTTAAGCGGTGACCTTGATCAACTGGACCAAGAAGAAATCAATTTGTTTACCAATAAACGATGTATTCGGATCAAACAAGATATTGGCGGGATGATGCCGATGACTATCCGTAGCAATTATTCAGTGACGGTAAGTTGCTCGTCATTTGCGGTTCATCTTTCATTTTATTCCATTAACCGGACATTGCATCGAGTAGGGCTGGTGTATATCTTCAGTACAAATCGCTATGTGTGTGAGATGATTGCGTTTTAATGATTGGGTTCTAAGTACTTAAGATAACTTCTACATTTTGTTTCTACGCATTTTACATCTGAATATGGTGGAGTTACAGATTATGCATGTTATCATAAAATACATTCAAATATTATGTTGAACAATGAGTTATATATCGGGTTGCTCACTGAAGTGAAATATAAAATGGATGTCTTCAAGCCCGTGCGTTTAGACGCATTCGCATACTTCGTGCGATAACATGAGATTGAACAAGTTTGCTATCACCAATAATGTCCAAGTTCGGCTTCAAAGTTAGAACAATGTCTTCTATTTCTCTGCTGTTCCAAAACAGTTTCTGCTCCCACGAATTCTATCTCACTTCATTGCAAATAATTGTGTAGAAGATCAATAATTTTTGTATAATTAACATCCATCAATTGTTATTTAGCAGGTATAAGTTTTTTCTGGTTTAATCTGTTTTAATTTGCTCATGTTCCAATATTCTCTAAAACACGTTATTTTGATAAATTAACCCCATTCGAATAAATTTGCCTTGAGGTATGATATCTAGTGTAAGGAGTCCGTTTTTCTATATAAATCGGTGGAATTATGCGATGCACGATTGCTCATCAGTTACTAGCGGTTAGCTGTATGGTTTGTGTACTCATATCACATGTACGGCTGTATATTTTTGTGTGAATAATAATATATTAGATGAAATGGTGGTTTAGCATAAAAAAGTATCTCTAAAGAATCTGTTCCGATTTGAAACAAAATGAATATGTAAAAATAGCCTTTGTACTCAACCGTGGTCGGGATTAACTTTTCCACATATTTTTCAATGTGCGTCGGTGAACTATCATGTCCATAAGCCTCACTAATTCTGATCATGTTTACAAGACAATGGGGGGTATTATTATATGATTAACTCTTTAATCGTTATTACCCAAACAAGGATGATCTTTCTGTGTCTGCCAGGTCGATTTTCCATTATAACTTGAAAATGGTTTTTGTAAGCATCTTACAGGTTCTTACACTGAAATTTCATTTAAAGTCATAGTTTTTCAGAACTGATAGCAATGTTCAGCATCATTGGTCGAATATCCAAATATCCATTGGTAACACTTTCTGAAGACCGTATGTGCAATGATCTCCTGTAAATGTTTGTCGAATTTCATCCGAAAAATACAACAGCATAGCAAACAAATGCAGAACAGTTATTTGAATTACCAATAATGCTAATTAGTTACAACGAAGCAACAATACTCAGAAAGATTTCAAACATTGCGTTACATCTGCAAGTCTTTTACTTGGATATTTTCAGTAAACATTCTTTATTAATCTTTAATAACATATCATCTTACTATTTACAGTTTTGGTCACGCAGACTGACTGGACGCCGTGATGAATATGCACTCATATTGTGGAATACCGACAACGTGGAGCATACCACGCAGATTAACATGTTTGAGTTGTACATGGACAACGATCGCCAAAATCGTATTTTCTACAATCTCATAGACGTGTTCCATGAAGTTGCGAAAATGTGAATCCGAGTTTGGGATTTCATGAGTTTTACCGTTCCACCTCGAGGAGTTTAAATGTATCTGGTGAAAAAATGAAAAAAAGGTTCTAAATAAAATGTTGATAAGATTATTTCGTTTCTTGTTGGCTATATGAATCGGTAATTCAATTGTGTCACAAATATTGGTTGTTAAATTAAACCGAAAGAGATTTGGCGAGACATTCTACAGCTGTTGTTGGTCTCCTTCGGTCGATAACAACCTGGGAGAAACCGCAAGCGCATTATGGTGTCATGCTCCGTAGCTTTTAGAATGACCAAACAGTGTGAACCTGCATTCAATTTCAAGGGACTGTATTGCCTCCTTTTATCACGGTTGGAAACTATCTGCTTGAAGGAGTACATCATTTCACATACCTTAATTTAACCATTGCGTATAACCTATCGCTAAACACAGATTAGAAGAGCAGCTGTCATTTTGTCCATTAGACTCTTGTGTTTGAGGCAACCGCCACTTGACTTTAAAGACAAATTGTATAGGATAAAGCTCGTACTGAATGCTCTATTGTACAACATTGAACCATGGACCATCCACGCAAGACAGGAACGGAAGTTGAATGACTTCCATCCACGTAGCATCTGTCGTATCTTGAACATATCATGGATGGACGATATAACGAATACTGAAGTGATTTCTAAAGCTGGTCTACAGAGCATGTCCTCTCTACTACGACAGCGCCACCAATGTGTGCTGGGTCTGTTCTACAGAAATAGTAAATTGTCGTAATTCAAAATATCTACTTAATGGACTGTCAAAATCGGCAATTTGAGCTTTGGTACACATGTGTTTGCGAAAGTGATCTGAAAGCTTTTACCATTCACTGGACAAACAATATTTAGCATTCATGCACTAAATGTTGCGTTGCGTGTTATGGGAAGTATATTTAATTCTGAATATGGGCGCGTAAAATTATATGGGTTATAAAACTATCGTGTGCAACATAGTTACATCAATTGGCAGTTTGGAATAGACATCGTTGGCAAATATTTGCATGTGGAAATGAATAATATCATAAATCCCACTGATGCAAGCATCACATTTACATTTAAGAAAGATCATCGAAATTTCATGCATTGCTATCCACAATTTTCAACAGGTTTCTATTTTTATTCATATTCGTCAGTAAATGTATTTTACTTTTGATTAAAAACTTTTAACCGGTGCGATCAAGTAACACACAACAAACCACTCCACCTTTCTCTCCTAAACTTTAGAAGGTATTTTTATTCTGTCCGTGTTATACTTGGAACAGTTTACCTTTTATCGTTGCTCACTCCACTAGCTTGCATAACTTTAAAACGAAATTAAACAAATTGTCTGATTATTAGATATTTTATGGTGAGTTGCAAATAGGAAGTTGACCATTGGGCAGACAGCAGTTGCGGTACAAAGACGTTAGCAAAAGAAATATGAAAGCTCTTGGCATTGACCCGGCGAGTTGGGAAGAACTTGCTTTTGACCGCTCACATTGGAGGCACTGTGTAAAGCGTCGTCTGCATGCTGGGGAGGAGCAGATACAGCTCTTGGCGGCTTAACGCAGATCACGCCGCTGACGTGCAACTGACGCACTGACTATCGTTGCTAGCACCGCGGGAGAGATTATTCCTCCCGAATAGGACTGTTTAATCACTCAAAAAGCTGCAAAACTTGAACGTTTACGCGTTTGTGATGTACACCCATGGTCGACATCGACCGAAGGAGGCCAACAACAACAACAACAACAGATATCCTAGAATACTCTAGGCAATACAAAGGCAAAGAGAAATATGTTATCTACGGTGTAATTATTGTAACTGCCTAAAATTCGTCGATATGAATAAAGCTAATTTCTTCTTTGTTCTTTTATGTTTGCTGTAGGAGTTGTGCTCAATCGATCAAATACACATCTTGGTAATCTGGTTTGAGAGTTTCAAAAATGGCGACGGGGATAGTGGTAATTTTAAAATAGAAGCAGCATCAAATTAAAATGCTTCTGTACCGCAAAACGAATATGCATATCCCGATTTCAAAATAACTCCAGCAACAACAAGAAATAATAAAACACCAACGGCAACAATTGCAGCAGCAACAAAGGGAGACGCTGCAAACAACCGTTCACACATATAATTGCACGAATAATGTATGTATACCACTGTAACTCTGATTACAACTTAACTATCCACACAAAGCTGTCATGGCCTTTGTTGAATGACTGTCAACATATTGTCACGTCAAAATACACCGCAGTACTACTGATCACACACACATATAAACACACTGCAACCGTAGAAGCGACCATAATCTATAGACAACAACCGCAAGTCAATATTAACGTTTCCGCAGACATACCAACAATGTTTTCATTACAACTACTGACTACCACCCAATATTGCTGGCAAAAATATACAGAACTATTTGCAAACAGATGATAGTTTAGACCATATATGCTTTGAAAACATTCGATATTCCAAATTCACCAGTACCAAGTGTCGGTACTTTTAACCCTGTCTGTATTTTAGTGAAAAAAGTTGATTTGATGGTCGATACATTCAAACGTGCAGTCATCAAATGCAAAAGGGAGAGAGAGTGTCAACCAAACGGCATAATTATAAAGACAAACAACCAATTATCTGCTATCTGCAGGCGCTTTCCTGGACGATCAATCTGGATATCACATCATGCATTGTGTCATAATTCTGTTCATGTAAAAGAGAGGTGCTTTGGACCAGTGAAAGTTGACAATATCACGCATGCATCGACGATTATTCATGCGTCAATCGATCCGTCTTAATTAACTCGTTTCTCTTTGGTCCAAATGTGTAAGCATTGTGAACCGCATAATAGCACTAGAGGTCATCATCAATTAATATTAAGCACAGCTTGTCTTAGGAGTTATAAATGATTGTATTCAAGTATGTATACTGTGATAAACAAAAATCGGCGTTCCAACATTAATGTCAGCCTTATTCGATACAAACCAGAAATCATTGAGTACTTGATGTACGGACGTGAGGTGCGCACTTGCTAATGGAGAACACCATCCAACAGCATACCACAATCAGTAAGCATCGGATAGGCTTGATCGTGCTCACATTTCCCGGATTCACACACAACAACCGCTTTCTAGAGGTTTACAATCATCAGATAGAGACAGAAGGATCGAGTTTATTAGTCCTAGAGTCCGGAACGTACTAATCGTTTGACCAATAATCACTTGATGATTCTACATTTGAAAACCGCGCTATTTTGTAATAACCATATCTACCAGTGACATTGAAGTATCCATTTGTTAACCACAACAGCACTGTTTCAAATCGTATTAAACATATTATTGCCTTCACCTGATGACGACAAACAGCCAAAACTGAATAACATACATCTGAGAAAATCGCTGAATTGATTCCAGACTTTTCTTGTTGCTCCGATCCTTGTGACTCACATGCCACTCTGGATTTCGTAATTTTCAGATTAACCATGTGGTGATATTGAGTGATCTACATTAATGAACAATTTTCGACATGAACACCGCTTTTAAACAGGGTTTCTACAAGGATCCATGGTGTTCGAATAACAATTTATTTAGCGATCCCGGGTAAAACGTTATAAACGCTCATAAATGACCAGTGTATTATGTGGCTGACATTGCACGCACTTACACGATGCAACTAGTTTTAAGCATTTTAGTGGGTAGTTAACAAGAATCAAGAGTCAAACTTTTATGGTGAAAAATGCAATCGGTTTACATGTACCATTGGGTGTCAGCTATAAAGAAATACTCATGGTGGAATCAAACTTTCATTGAGGTTTGAATTGTGCGGCTTAAAATTCGGTCAATATAAAATGACGAAAGTACAGTGCTCTTTGATTGAAGCATCCAGGTTCGATTTGAAATCACAGATCTTGGTATCGTTGAAAATATTCTGTGATAGTGAATTCAATAGGAAGCAAATACCCACAGCAAAGAAATGATATATAGAATCGAATCTTTAGTGCGGCATAACGAGACAACTTGCATGAATCCGTGTATTCTTAGGGAACGGACTTCTATATAATCGGGGAGAGTGTGATTTTATATGTTAGGATCATGTCACTTCTCACTCTCCTTTGTGTAAAATTGGTGAATCCCAACATATCAATTCGTTCTTGGTATTGGATGTGCTACATTTCATTAGGTAGCTTCGTCGCTAGGTATTAATTATTATCCCGCAATCCAATGTCTTTACGGAGCCATGGTGCCCAAACTCGGATCATGTACTCTATCGTTGAATGGATGAAAGGATTTATAATGCGAATGAGCGTTTTAGGAGAAAACCGCTCAACTATTCTCTTCAGCATTCAAAACATACCGATTGCCGTGTTAAATACTTGGTGGCAATGACTATTCGGTTTCAGATTATTAGTAATCCAGATACCGAGATTCTCCTTAACTCGGGTTCTATCAAAATAATTGTTTATTGACGAGATCACCCATTTGGATTGTTAGAAAATATGTGCATGGAGCATTTTGAGTAGTATGCTCAAAATATGAAACTGTTCAGCCAAAGGTATGGTGGTCCTATGTCGATGATACATTCGTCATCATAAAACGTGAAGTTACCTCATTAAATTGGATCCAAATATCCGGGTTACAAACAAAATCGAGACTATGACACGTCACTTTCTTTTGAACTGCTTCTTGTGAAAGAAGACGGATAAAATAAGAGCTACGGTCTAACCTAAGAGAATCGACACTGATTCGGACTTGAGGTACTTCACGGTGCAACACTGAAATGTATTTTCTTCCGTAATGAAAATACATTTCCTCAAAAATGAGAAATTGCAGCAATGTTATCGATAAAATGCAAACCCACAAAGTTGTTAGTCGGGACTCACTGATCCTGTTTACCCTTAGAACCTGATTAAACACCAATTGAAATGAGTAAAAGACCCTGCACTAAAAAGGAACAAGTTTGACGAGCAGCAGTTTCTATACTCTACGTTTAGGAAGCATAAGAGGAAATAAGTGGAATGCTTGATAACTCGAGTACCCGAGTAACACATAAAAATGGTAGAACGCTCCAATCCTCACTAACACATCGCAAGGATAAAACACCTTCAGGCTTTCATTCATAAAATGCGTATATAGAATCCACGGTAAGGGTTACTTGGATATTTATATTGGGCAAACATCGAGGAACTCAGTACTTGGATAAACGAATACAAAAATCCAATTGGTAAGCAGTCACGCGATTCCAGTGACTATCAATCACTGATCCGAAATTCAGCCCTAGCTGAACACTTGAAGGGAAACAGGTCATAGTGGTTATCTTGATAACGTAGAAGTGATAAGGTGGGGGTACAACCATAGATAGGACGCCTTCAAGACAACGCGGTTGAGATAAAAAACAGTCTTCGAAGTATGCTGCCAACACGATAATATCTCCACAATCTGCCGTTCCGTCCTGCAGCGTATAAACAGTGGCATTCAAGTATAAGTTTGTTTTACACTTATCCACAATCTCAACGTTCACTGAAATTATTCTTACTGTCTCCTGCTGACGGCAAACAACCAAAGAGCAGTTGTGTAGTTCAAGTACTTGAGGTGTGAACAAAACAATATATTGATACAAATCTCGCTTGTCTATTTTAAAAAGCCGTATCAGAAAATCGTGGATATTTTATACTTTGCGTGCTATGGGAAAGCGTTTTCAGAATAAAGGAGCAATATCAATAATAGATAAACAACTGGGAGAGTCCAAATATCCCAAACCAACCAACCTCTAATAATACTATGGTTATATAACGTATGCTCTAGTTTGGATAGTACGATCTGAGCGGAATGGTACAGACATGTAAAATGTTTTTGTGAAAATTTGTTAAATTATTTCGCTTTGTGCCACACCATTAAAAGAAACAATGACTGGTGCTAAATTAAATATTCATTCTCTCATTCACATTTTTCCAGTGACCGCGAAAGCATCGTAAGTAAGAAAATATGTTCACAAGAACAAAGCATTTTGTTCACATGGAAATAGTACTGATGTTTGCATTAAACAATTGATTTTTTGTTTTGCAAGAATTCTCTGTCCGGTCACACACATATAATGGAGTAAAACAAAGAAATTAGAGTACAAACTATTCATAGCTTTACGGTGAGCCAAATTTTTTCCTGAAAATGAATTGCTTGACTATCGTAGGCTGTTTATCAATGCTTCTTTCACTACAAAAGCCTTGATATGAAATGAAAATTGATTGGTATTTCTTTCACTGTTTAAAAACGAGTGTATTGTGAAGTTCATATCCTATTACATATACCTTTGTTGTTATTCGTATTAATTAGAGTGATGTCTCAATCAGTATGGTCTGCACCATTGTTCAAGGCCAGGGAAAATTTCTGCCTTCCATCATCGCGGTCGAAAACTGTCAGCTTGAAACAATACATCATTTTATCTATCTTACTATAACCATTGTAGATAAGCTCTAAATAGAATTGGAGATGGAAAAGCGGATCGGCAGATGACATGCTGTGTTGTTCCTCCTGGGGCAACCGTCAATTGACCGAAGGCTCAAATATGATGGTTTACAGTGCGGGAATCCAATTTTTTTTATTGTACGACAATAAAACGTAGGCAATCCGCGCAATGCAAGAACGGAAGCTGAATGATTCCCGTTTTAAGTGAAACCACCGTATCTTGAACATATCACGGATAGAAAAATTAACCGATGTTGAATTGCGTATTGTTGATGGTCGAAAAAACATGTTCACCCGACTACAACAGCGCCACCTGCTCTGTTTGATTATGTATGTAGTGCGAAACGATTGAGCAAACAGACGAAAGTCATAAGGAAATTACAATTTGAATCCTTAAATATCAGTCTCCCGGATGCACAAACTCATGAGTTTGATTTAATTGTTTCTGGATAATATTAAAATACGTTTCTAAATTATCTTAATTTCAAGATTTACGAAAACACGATTTTTATACCACACCAATGCAGCTACAACAACCAGTTTGTTATTGGGAGTAGAACTAATAATTGGTTAGATGTTAAGCGAGAGTCTTGGGTATCTCATATGGAAGCAACTTGGAAGCGATTCTGTAAGACACGGAATCACTTCACGAATCTTGCAAGAAAAGATCGCATGCAATTCAAATCAAACTTGTTTAAGAGAATGAAACAGAATCCTTAGCTTCTATACAACATATTAAATGAACGATCAAAGATCAAACCAGGTATATATATATATATATATATATATATATATATAATCTCAAAAATCGATAGGGACATTCGCATACCGCATGGTTCGTCATAAACTCATCTAGTTTGGAAGCGAAAACCTCAACAGATTCTGATCGTGTGATTTCTTCAGGCAAATAGTTCCAAGTGAAACAAATTCTTACCGAGAAAAAATTACGACGTATATCCAATCGAGAATGCGGAATGATTAAAGCCTTTGAATGTGTTCGTGTTCGAGTAAGGTCATTGGGCTTTAGCAAGTGTTTAAGGGAATGGTTTACAGAATGCAGGATTTTGAAGGTCAACAAAAGGTCACTACGTATCCGTCGTTGGGTAAACTCTTGTAGGTTCAGTTTGTATTGGAAAATCTATAAGTTTGTTCCATTGCGAGTCAGGGCTCATGTGGTCTGAATATGTACGAGAGACTTACGCATGGCCAATTTTTCCACCTCCTACCCTTGGCAAGTATTTACAATATTCAAAACTCACTTGGTTATGATGAGCGAACAAGGTATTTGACGTGAAAAATTTCACGGAACGACTTGTAGTCGCAAGTACTCTATGCGCTGCTGCAATAAGAATGTGTATACTAATTATATCAAAGTGTAATCAGCATCATCTCCTGAGTTCCGTGTTATGAGTCTTGATATATTTCCATTGCACAACATTAATTTGAACACTTCAATTTCGTGAACAATCAAGCTTAGTTTCTGTATATCTTAACCGCAATTTACAAGGATATCGCCCATATGAAGTCAAGTGCAACAACAAATTTAAAACCGTGGCTGGAGAATGTTATTCCTTATAAGGTCTATGATTCTTCGTCGGACAAGAAAGGTTTCGCCTTAATATATATATATATATATATATATATATATATATATATATATATATATATTGTACAGTTTCCCCATAATATGCCTTCTTACCGTTAAGAAACATTATTTCTGAATGATTTTCGTTGTGGGGTTCCAAGAAACAAAGACAAAAGTTTATGTTTAATGGTTTAAGGCTCTATTACATTTTTTAGAGAAATGATTTCGAAAAAATGATCACAAACGTGATATATTGACACCATTGGCTGATATGAAGTATACCGGATCGAGTTATACCTTTTGCTTTACATAAACACACAACAAATTAAACTCCCATCCTTGGCAAGTATTGAGAATATTCAAAAACCGCTTGGTTATGTTGTGCGAAGATGTACTAGATATTGTGAAAAATATCACGGAACGACTTGTAGTCGCAACTATTCTTTAGGGGGCTGGAATGAAAAAATGTGTACAATAATTATATTTAATTGTAATCATCATCATCATCATCTAAGTAATCTGCTTTGAGTTTTGATATATTTCCGGGGCACAACTTTTAATCACATCACAAACATCAATTTGGTAAAAAATCACGCTTGATTCTGCCTATAATATGGCAATTGGCTATTCCCTCAGAAAAATAATGCAACACATTTTAAACATTTTCGGTGCTTACGATCACACCATTGGATAAGTTCATGTAATGTTAGTCACAAAAATAATTCACAATTTATCTCTCAATATCTTATGATAATTGCGAAACCAAAATAATAGGATTCACGATTTAAACATTAGGCTTTGATTGACTAAATTAATATCCACCCGCGCCAAAAGAAATTACATCTCTGAGTAATGTATGAAAGTTTGTCATTCGCTAAACTATAAGTCTACCCTAGGTATACATAGGATTCTTGAGTATCATTCATTAAAAATTTAATATGAATCATCAGTAACTTTAGTGACATTCAACCACCGGTTGTCGTGCCATTCTTGATTGAATAAAGACATGCCGCTTGAAAGGTAGCGTGACGTGTATCATATGTATGTTACCGAACGCCGCGAATTTTCATATACTCCCTTTTCCAAACTGTGCCGCCCGAATTATCAATCGAAATGATAGGGGGTAGACATTTGCATGCTTTATGCTTTCACGATATTTGTCATACAAAGTTCCTATGCGCTGCAAGTAGATAATATCACTTTCTAAATTGAGATAGATTTATCAATGAGCAGTGATGGTATTAAACGACAAACATCATAACATGAATTGCCGTGTACGAAGCAAACTTAGACAATTTTGTTGTTTTTATAAGGTGAAACCGTAATTATTCTGTCAGTGTTAACTTTTTATCGTTCTTCAAAGTCCTGCTAATCCTTGCAATCGCCGTGGGAATGATTGTCACTCTGAACATTGACTGTCAGTTTTGTTATATGCGCGCTATATTCATGTAATGCTCGTTTCATTTTACTGCACTACAACGAATAAGAAGTAGAGTTTTTAATTATGTGCTAGAAGTTCGAACAGCGCATAGTTTAAAATTTAATATAAACATTGATAATTAGATCGTTTTACATCCATAACTGTGAAACGTATATTAAATATAGATGGATTAGTTATTTCGTAAATATACCACACTGTTGTGTTCGGGAAGTACATTTAGTTGACAGCAACGTGTGAAAAATGCTTTGAATATGTACAGGTCAAATAGATAAATAAGAAATAACAACTATCATTTACATTAAGCAAGCCATGTTTTTTTAATAACTTTACAACATTTAATATCATGGTGCAATCTCAATTCGTTACAGCGCAGAAGAAAATTCGTTTCGTAGGAAACTTACGAAAGTGCATGTGCCAGCTGAAGAATATTTAATAAAAACAATAAAATGGTATTACAAAATTCATAAATTACTGAAATCAGATTCAAGACAATGGCTAAATATATTAGGGATGGGCAAAATAATGGAAAAATAAAATTTTGACAGTGTAATTTCTGAACCTGTAGAAAAATTTTGACACTTCATATTTAAATGTATTATCGGTCAACAAATCCAAACATTTACTGGAGCCTTTCATTAGCAATGCCTTCTAAGAATATGAGTGCGTTCGAAAAATTGATACAAATGTTTTCCAAATATAACTTTTATGATCAAGTAGAATTGTTTTGATAGAGAGACCACAACATCTATTTATTATCGAAGCAAGGGGTTCTAAGACATTGACTAGTAAATCACTAATTTCTTAAACATAAAAACCTGAATAAAATATTGAATGCATGGACCGTATTAATAAAATTTCTTATTTTTTACTACAACAAGAAACGATGATATTTCTATAAGATAATTGAGTTTAACTTATTTAAGGAGTGTACATGTTGACAAAATAGGCTAGACATTATTTAAACAAATTCTCTTCTATATTAGAGGAATTTAACTAGAGAAACCAATATACGAATCCATTAGCATCAATAATGAATTCACATTTTATTCCCAAAAATAAAATATTATTTTGAGATTTGGCGCTGGATTCCAACTTTTTTAGTTGTTTTATGGGCTAGTTTACGAATTTCTATCTAACATTAAGATTGGATGTTATTCTGATATTTTAATCAAGCATGAGTTCATCATCCAAAGATAATTGTATTCGTGGTATCGTTATCCTCATCTTTACTCTCAATACAAACAAAGAAGTTTGTCAGAAATAAAGCCTCACGCTAAACGAGACTCTATTAACTGGGCAGTTCCAACAATTTTTAGCAAAAATCACTTCAGTATGAATTCTGAAACATGGTTGTACTCCTTTCTCAGTACAACCGACTAAATCACGCAATGTAACAAAATCGCACAGCATTCTTGATTTTACTTGAAACCGCGTTCAACGCCAAAAGAGCCTCCACAGATGCAAAATTAATCCGAAATGTTTCCCTCGTAGAGCAAAACACTGTATAACGGAAGAGGAAACCAAATCTTTCGAAACCTCATTCGCACTTTATCAGCATTCAGGCATACATTAGTATGGTAATAGACGAAGCATCAGCCCATTGCCCAGAGAAACGTTCGAATATTCAGTTACAAACTTCAACGACTCAATCTAAAGAGGACAGTTGCGTGAAATTTGCTGCTACACCCAAAATTGATCTGGCGTATTTCCATGAGAGGTTTGAAAAACGTGACTTTCATATGAAGACAACTATCACTAATTTAAGCTGGTGGATGATATCAGGATTCTTTCAAAGTTCTTCTATCAGATTATGAGCAGTGCATTTTCGTGCAAACCGAGAGAGTATATTTTTCAGGCAACTGATATATTAGCCTATATATCAGGACTACAACTGATGACTTGGCATAATTTTACGCTCAAGTCTTTTGCACAAAATGTGTGTCAGAGCAAATACCTTTGACGGGCTCTATTAAATCCTGCAGCAGTCTTCCACATGCAGGAGAACATTTTATCAAGCTTTTTGTAAACTTCAGTAGAAACGGAAAACTCCGACTATACTCAGATAACATAGACTGGAACTTTCTAAATGGACTACAAAATTAGACTTATTTTAGAAATCCGAAAACGTAGCAGTTGTTCGGCTCTTGTCATTTATCATCGATGAAGCCAGTTAAATTCATTTATTAATTAATGTAACACATGATTGCTAAACAGTCCAAAAAAACGGAAATATTTCCTAATCCAAATTTGAACCACATGAAATTAATATTGAATGCAATTTTATACGTATTTTCCATCTGTCTGATTATTTCACACAATAATTATCGAATTTAGCATCTTGATATTAAGCAAATATTTTCAGCAGAGGTTTCGGAATACAATAGCCTATTAATTTACTGTTGTACTGATTATAATATACGAATGTGACTGCGTTTATAGTGGAATATTTTTTTAGGAAATAGCTCATTTTTGAAGTTATTGATGTTGACATATTTCTTCATTGAAATAGTGTAAATAGTTAATAGGGAAAATGTCTGTGTTTAATTTCCTGTAAAATGAGATTTCTGGTTAATTTTCACTTACGCGTTTGAGGAAGCATGAATAGCACTGGAAGCATGTTAAATATTCAATGTTATATGGAAAGTATTGTTTTTAATCTCACTTTTTGAATATATTTTTTTTATATTCACGTAAAGTATGTTGCAAGTAAAGCGTCAGTAGACAGCTGTAAAAAGTGGTTAGTTAGAGCACTTCATTCGCATCTACATCATACAAGAATTCGCTATATGAATATTCCTATCGTTTCGTTTATATTTGAGTAGCAGTCAGTACTATATGATATCTCATTTTTCGATTTCCAAATATTTCGAATCATATCTAGTTATATAACATTTTATCATGGCAATAACAAATACGTTTTACTAGTAAAGCTCCAATCCTCAGAATTGTTAATTTCTGCGGGTAGTCGTTTGAAGTTCCCACGTGTCAATTTTGGTCTCACTAGGCATATTTACTGGTACATGTCATGGAGTTCCAGCTGCATGATTTATTGTTTAGTGTAAATTGGGCAAGCATGAATAATGAAAGGCGTTGAGATGTTACAATAATAATCCAATTATTAGATACATCAATATGTCACTTACAATAGTTTTCCTCTGCGTTGTAAAATGCTGCAATAGAATGACAATTTTAAGTTCCATATACAGGTTATCTAAAACTTTGGCAAAAAATAGCAATGATCACATTAGTGTTATTTTTTGATGTGGGTGTTGCTTGTCTGTAAAACCTGCTCATATATATATATATATATATATATATATATATCACTTTTGAACTCTCGATAGACAGTAAGTTTGATATTTGTATTGGCAGATCAGCTGTGTATTGAACCATTGGAACTCCGTGTCTGAGTTAACTGCAAACCTCAACACAATACTGATACCAATTAGAGTATGCACACATATTCATTCAGTGTGTATGGGCCAAATTCTTGACAAACCACGGAAGGCTCAAACAGAACATAGAGCTTTTTTCAACACATCGTTCAACGATGAACAAAATATGCATATTTCTTTACAAAAGCCACAGTTTTCATATGCACAGATCTATTAAACACCATGCTAACTGAGTGAAGTGTGTGGTAAAACAATGACGGATTTGTGAACGGATTACATTACAGGGAGCTCAAACCAGAAATTTGACATTTTGGCAAAAAGTGTTTATCATAATGTTTGATATGACTTGTTATTGCCTAGAGTGATTTTGAGGCTCAATATGTAGCGATATTTATAAGCTGAAAATTGATTAAACTGCTTTTGGCTCTTAAACCTAGCTTAGGAGAAAGTGCTGCTTTTACAGTTCAGAATGCGACAAAGAACGGTTCATCAATATTTAATTTTGTAAAACGCTGTGCGAACATGACGTTATTGTGCTTTCGATGAGGTGTGCATACTTGATTGATATAAACGAATGTAATAACTATTGTGATTTGATATAGATCGAAAACGTTTTTCTGTGATTCGCCTCAATGTTTCGAGCATACTCCATGTCGGATCGTGTAAATTGTTCATATTGACCAGGTCAATTATCTTCGGTAGTTCCATGATCAAACCTTTGATCAAACGGGTTGGCTTTGTACAAAATGGCAACATGGCAGTCTTATAACACAATTTATTAACATACAAAATCGTAATATTTGGTAAACGATGCTTCATTGAATACTAAATTATTAGCGCGGTTGACTCAAATATCTGGTCAATATTGCTCACCATCAATCTGCATTCCATCGTATAAAACTGTATAAGAATAAGGAGATAGTTAAAGTGATTTTTTTAAATAATTGCACAAAGATGTCTATGGCATTTTAGCTCCCCCTTCAATTAACCGTGCTGTTCGTGTTTTATATCGACATTTTTATCTTGCAGATTTTCCCAAATGGAAATACAATGGTTCACTTAATTCATATATAAGAAAATGTTTATTTCATATCAAGAATACAATTTGGTGTCAGCAACAACGTCAAGGTGACTTATTATGAAACTCGTATTTCAATCCAGATTAATTATTTTTTATCAAGTTGCTCAAAATAGCTAACGAACTCACAAGTTTTACTTGAATCTATGAGAATAGAATAAAATGTGTAAATTGAACGTATTTAATTTCCATTTCCTTTTTCTTTTGTATATTTGTTAACAAATAAAACAAAGTGGATAATCTTTGCAAACGGAGGTAACTCTCAAACATCGCACAGCCTCGAATAATTACATTTGCATTGCAGAGATCTCTCACACGAATCACTAAATTATGCTGATCTCAGTCGATATTGTCTGATTCCAGTTTCCAACTTCCGTGTACACCAAAAATGTCGTGATGTAGCATTTTACATATGAATGTTAAATTTAGTAAGTGATCAAAATTTGTTTAATCACACCGACTCATTAAATTTTTTATAATTATTTATTTAAGGTAATATTATTTGTAATAAGTAAATTATTATATACACTATAATTATAACGACTGTTTTTTGACTCAAGGAATTGTGTATCATATGCTACAAAAATGGGGAAATTTCTATCAGCAGTCCAACATATATTAACATTTGATGCTGCATGTCTGACTAAACTAATTTTTTTAAATATCGAATTAGCATTTCTTGCAGATTGGTAGGTGAAAATCTGTTTCAGATTAGTTACCTTCCCCCAAAAGGGCTTATGTAACACAGCTTCTCAAAATTATAAAGTTATTGAAGGGATCTGTTTCTGAACCTAGGATAAAAGCATGAAGGCGGATATGCGTGCAAAAAACATAATAATCTGTTGTGCGTTCCTTGGGCACTTGAAAAGAAGCCTGCATGGAACACGTATTTGGCACCATGGTTTTTCAAGAAGCTGATTAAATATGGTGCTTAATTTACCATTTGTATAACTCAATCGCGCTGTGTCAAGCGAAATGATTCTAAAATTGCTATCCATATCGTTTTTTCTTAAGCGAATTCAAATCGGCCATCCATAAAACTAATTTCTCCACAAGTTGTTATCTGATTTTTCACATATCAATAGCGGACAATTTTGAACGCGCACTGTTGAAACTCATTACGGAGTATCTCATTAAACAATGAAACGTTTGGCCGTAATACGTTTTTGATTACGATATAGTGAAATATAAACAGAAGGATTGCGCACCAACGGTCGTTAAGACATCCATCACTGTGATAAATAGAAGAAATATTTCGTATGCATTGAAATATGATATTGAATATATATATATATAATATTTAATATGAAATGTAAAAGAAAAGCATATTATAAACGATAATTAATTGTGTGCTTGCATTGTTCCACTTAATGAATTACACGGTTGTTTTCATCTCGTCCTCCGATTTGATGTTCAGGTTTTTTATTAAAACAGATGCCCATTTGTGGTGGACATAATACTTTTTATTTCTCATCAAGCGTCGTGGCTCACGGATTCAGTGATAATGTATTTCCAATATTTCCTTTTTATTTCATTTACATTTACTTTAATCACACCCATCAAAATGTGAGCAATTCATAATCTAATTAAATCTGCTAAAGTTTTTATACTTTGAAATGTTGGTGTTACAATTTAAACACCTCCCATTAAACACCAAAATTAAGATATATTTGAACAATAATTAGAGATCGGTGGTCACTTGTTCTCTTGCTAAACTCTGTCATGATCGCCACATACACGCCAATATCAACGTCAAAATTTCGGAGATTATAGAGAGAAAATCGTTAGCGGAATGCTCCTTGTCGCGGTGTAAATGTTCGAAATTGTTTGATTTGCAAGCCCTTTGCATTCCATTTTATTCAACTGATGGCAATATATCGATTTTTTGTGGTCAAGTTACAGTGTTCAGAGTCAATACATAATTATTTTAGTCATTTAATGCAAGCTCATTGATGCGCTTGACCTAGAAAGTAGGTTTATAATAGAACATTTCTCAATTTCTCCATTCATTATTCATGTTTTTCGGACGAAATCAGTTAAAACAATTGTGGTTTTTCGAGTTATGATCAAATGAACGATCACTAATCACTCTTGTATCGTATAAGTAAATCACTAAGCAATTTTTTAATATACTAATTAGAATAAATCATGGAAGTGGAAGAATGGTAAACAAATTCGTTTGTAGCCGCTGTTGCATAAGTTTCGCACAACCAACATGGTCAATCACATTTACTCATACATATATATCGATCGGGTGACCCCAATAATTCGAACAAATATGCATATTTGCATGCAGTTCCATCACAATACAGTACTAAACTATCGTATGACAGATTTAACTATGCGAGTTGCTCGCATTTCGAACGAACACTCACTGAACTTGACCGGAACTGGACATTTTACACGAATAACTCAAAGATTACTTCCGTGAAAATCTCACAACAAATGCAATAAATTACCGAACATTAATGATGCTGGTCAATATATAGTACTTTTAATTTCAGTGAGACAATGGATATTGTTTACAGCGCGAATTTCATATACAATATTGTGAATGTTATGTGTACCAAATTTAATGATCTCTTGTACAACAACTCTATCCCAAGAACCACTTTTCTATTAATTGGTGGGCCCTATCCGGAAAAGTGTAACAAAAATCATACCGAAATGCTGCTGTAGGAAGTTGATATTAATTTGCCGATCTAAAATCGGGAGAATTCTTAATTTCGTTCGTTGAAATTATATCATCATAATTCATCAATTTTTGATGTTATTTATTTTATTAAAATACATAAAAATATTAAAACTTCCGAAAATATTACATGAACAGTTCTTGGTTTTTGAATTACCGAAGCTATTTTTCAATGTTAAGAGAAATCCGGATCTGCCCAATCGTGATATTTTCGGACATAGTGCAACATGAAAAATTATGAAATTAATTAATTATTCGACGCAATTACTTCAGAAACATATTTTTATCATTGGAATGCAAATTGTATTGTTTTTCGATAAGAATTGAATTAAAAGCTACCCTTCCCACGCGAAATATTTTCGGCTGAGATCCGTGTTATCCAGCAGAAGACCCATTTACGGGGCATTAGTTCGACTGCATTTAGAATGTTGTCTCTAGGCGTGGTGCCCATACTACAAGAAGGACATCGTTCAACTCGGGAGCGTACAGCTTCTCGCAACTCGCATGAATAAGGGTCAGCGAGGGAAACCATACGCTGCACGCCTGAATTCCCTAGATCTGTTCTCAGTTACGCACCGTTGTTTGAGGGGTGACTTTATTGAAACCTTCAAGATCCTGAAGGGGTTATGTGGCGTAATCCTGAACAACTTCTTTGCCCCAAGACCCGAGCTGGATATTCACTCAAACTTGCTTAGGAAATATGTAAACTAGACTCTGTGGAAAACGTTTCCAGCCTCAGAGTGTTAAATGCCTAGAACCGGCTTCCATATGAATTTATATCCTGCAGTTCTGTCGTGAGTTTTAAAAAGGTTTGGACCGCATATGGGTTAAGGTTTTTCCTGAATTCTTCCCCTAATTTCTATGCAAGATTAGATAGTTCACCATGTTGAGCGTTGTCTGGTATGTAAGTAAATGCTAGACTTATATTTTTTAAATACATCTCTTATTTAGCTGAACTTCCACCGTACTGGTGAATAGAAATTTATCTCTATTTTTCCAGCATCATTTATAACGTGATGTTTGCTAAATACAACCCGGATATTCGTCGAGGATATCCAAATCACAATAAGTAAAAATGCTTCGACGGTGGTGGTTGCTTCTCTGCAGCTTTTCACCGAAAGAAATTCTGGACGCTCGATTCGCCCGTTAGCCACTTACTGTCCTGTGCAACTGAACTGAACTGAACATTACTAATGTAATATCATTAATATACGATAGTTAATTATGAACTTTACGTTCACATGGTTACCTAATGCGCCAAATTCATTTGATTGTGAAGTGAAAGTTACGCAACATGTTAATAAATTTATACTTAGATAATTAACTTACACGAAACTTTATCTATTGATTCAGCTACAATGCGGAAATACATGAAAATGTGATGTTTTGATGCATCTATCATATCACTTTCCGATTATTAATTGACAATTTTTTCGAAGCAAGCTATATATGCAATGCACAGGCAATGAAACAAAAGTTTTTGTTCTCGTTTTCATTTTTTCTGCGCTCATAATGAGAATAAAATATTACATTATATGTTATATTTTTGACGATTGTATAAACCAAAATTTTATGACATCCAAATAAAACTCGGTTTTGTCCAAAGTCAACACCTTGATATGACAAAAAGCCTATTCGAATTGACGAAATATGGCTTGTTAATGTTGAATTTTCCTGTCTTAATTCATTTCTTCAAAGGATTTCAAATATCTTGGTTTGCATGTTTGTAGGCCAGCAACGTCCGAAATAATAAAACGAAACGAAGCGCAAAAATGATCAACAAAAACATTTTTCAACAAGGAAGATTTCGTGAAGTGACAAATGACACGACGATTATTACACACCTCGAGCAAACGACTAACGTAATATATATATATATATATATCTATATATATATATATATATATATATATTATATAATATAATATTACCTAAACCCTAATTCTTTAATCATGATTCTTCAATCGTGAGTGATTTAGTTTCAACGCGATATTGTGAATATTAAAAATTAATCATCCTACAGTTGATTGTAATGAAGTTATATAGATTACCACATTAGCGGATTCTGAGCTCAGTTGACCTGATATCACTATCCTCATTGTTTCAACCACAATACTTGGATTTTAAAAAAATGCATCATATTTAGAGATTTGGCCAAACCTTTTCACGGAGTCTATATAAGTGGTGTTTTATCTAACTTACCAGTCACTTCACCGATTCCGTTCAATTCGACTGAAAATCCACCACGTGAAAATTAAGATCAATCGTGAAGTGCACCACAATTTGGTCACAAAATATGCTAACATTTCTATAAAATAAATCAAACGGAACTGCGTACATTATAGCCAAACGTTTATCGTTCCGTGTTTGGTAATGATGTTTGAACTGTGGTGATCGATTTTATGTGTTCGCATTTGGTGTGATGCTCAGTATATTTATGTTTCAAGCGCATGTGACTCCTGGTCGTACTGCCGAACTTGATCAGCGCAAAAAGCACGAAATATGTCGTGGCGTGTGCTTGATGGGGATGCACGCAAATGATTATTTTTTCGTGATCATGTGTTGGAATTTTGTGAATTAACAGCTTTCTCGTAGCAAGCGTATCCATCAGTGGCACACAAGTGCAACTTCTTTACGTTCATAGAACTCTGTCAAGAGCAGACTCATTCAAATCCTACTCTTCCTACTTGATGAGTGCAATCAGCACGGAAGCGATGTTGTGGTGTTTGTAGTGGAAATGAATTTATATGAATTCGTTATTCAAATATGATTATTTTAACGGAATACATGTTGTCTTACCCTCACACGTCTGAACACTTACTAAATAGAAAAGAATGCATGGTTTTAACAGAATCAGAAATTATGTGTTATAATGTATACCAAGACCTGTCCTATGTGATAATCATATTACATTGAGTCTCGATTTCCCTAAAGATGAATGAACCAAAATACATTAATAATTTTAAAAGCGTTGATCGCTTGACCAGCGATCACCTTGATATTTTTTTACTGCGTATACGAAAATCATTCAAGTATAATTCGTATTGCAAAATAAATAAATATTAGTCAGTGTTAGTAGAACGTTTGAGGATCATTCGAAGAATTGCACTTCGAACCAAAATAATAAATTAATCAATAGTTTAAGAAGACTCGTAATTTTAATAGGCAATTGTGTTTCACACACTATCAAAGTATTTTCATATCATTTATTCTTTCTTTACTGGATCACATCAAATCACAGCAGGATCGCACTGTCAAATATGTCTACGAAATTCATCTCGTGCACCGAGCTCCTCAAATATTGTTGAGTTCACTTATAACTGCATCATTATTTTGTTCATTTATTCACCAGGCATTCAATTGTATATCCATTGAAAATCGCGCCCCACTTGTACCCCGATTTTACACGGTATTCTGCTCGGCTTGAAGCCATAATCGTGCCAATACACAAGAGTGGTTGCAGCTCAACTGTTGGTAACTAAAGACCTGTCAGCCTGACTAGCATCGTCTCGAAAGTAATGGAAAAACTGCTGCGTGACAAAATCTGTCAGCATCTTTGTCAGCATTCTCTACTGAGTGTAACTCAGCATGGATTTCTTAAGGGTAGATCCTGCCTGACAAACCTTCTTAGTTTTCTCAATACTGCCACTAAAAGGATGGATGAAGGGAAGCCTGTCGAAGCCCTCTACCTAGACTTCAGCAAGGCTTTTGATTCCGTAAACCACCGCCTTGTAGATACTGAGCTGGCAGCAAAAAACATTCGGGGTAGTCTACTTTCTTGGATAAAGGCCTTCCTAACAGGTAGGACATCACGAGTTAGGGTAGGATCTACGCTGTCGAATGAAACCGACGTGATCAGTGGTGTACCCCAAGGTTCGGTACTTGGTCCTCTTCTATTCCTGATTTTCATCGATGACTTGTCCTCTGCATTGAAGTGCCCATGCTTCATTTCTGCGGATGATGTGAAATTCATCGGATCAACGGACGAAGATACCTTGATGCACGACCTTGAACGGGTCATAAACTGGTCACACCAGTGGGACCTCCCACTTAACCTTAATAAGAGCCAACTCTTGTCAGCACTGGTTGATGAGATTTCATTTCAGGTGTCGGGCAATTCTCTCACTGTAAGCGCCACACAGCGTGTTAAGGATTTAGGAGTACTGGTTAGGACGGACTTCAAATGGGAGGACCAATGCGCCGCTGCAGCTCAACGTGCTCGCAAAGTTCTCTTTCGGCTGAGATCCGTGTTATCCAGCAGAAGACCCGAGGTATTCCTGCCCATTTACAAGGCATTAGTTAGGCCGCACTTAGAATATTGTGTCCAGGCGTGGTGCCCTTACTACAAGAAGGATATCGTTCAACTCAAAAGCGTACAGCGTCTCGCAACTCGCATGATTGAGGGTCAGCGAGGGAAACCTTACGCTGCACGCCTAAAGTCCCTAGATATTTTTTCACTTACGCGCCGTCGTTTGAGAGGTGACTTAATTGAAACCTTTAAGATCTTGAAGAGGTTAAGTGGCGTTAGCATGACCGACTTCTTTGCCTTAAGTCCTGAGCTGGGCACCCGGGCCATTCACTCAAACTTGCTAAGGAGCGATGTAGACTAGACTCCAGGAAAAACTTTTTCAGCCTCAGGGTGGTAAATTTCTGGAACCGGCTTCCAGAAAAACTTATATCCTGCAGTTCTGTCGTAAGTTTTAAGCAGGGTTTGGACCGCATCTGGGGTAAGCTTTTTCCTGAATTCTCCCCCTAATTTTTATGCAAGATTAGGTTGTTCACCATTTTTATCGTTGTTTGGTAAGTAAGTAAATGCTAAAGTGCTGTTTGTTTAATACACAACTCTTCTTTAGCTGACCTCTCACCGTACTGGTGAGGAGAAATGTATTCTTATCTTTCCAGCATCATTCATTACGTGGTGCTTCCTAAATACAGCCCGGATAATCCCTTGGCATCGCGATCGTCGAGGATATCCAAACCACAATAAGAATGAACGCTTTGGCAGTGGTGGTTGCTTCTCTGCAGCTTTCCACCGAAAGAAATTCTGGACGCTCGATTGGCTCGTTCGCCACTTACTGTCCTGTGCAACTGAACTGAACTGAACTGAAATGTAAGGATGTTGACTTGAACAATTAAATGAGTCTAGGTCAATGCTCTTTACAATGTGTACCATCGCTACTGCTGAAGATGAATTGGCCTAGCACATGCAGAAGCAAAAGCAAAATTGTAACTTGAACCCGCTTTTTCGATTTCATGATAGGCTTGATATGATCGAATTTCTAATCTCTATTTTATCATTTCAGCTTAACTGATGACGAATTAATTTTACTATATATTTCACTGATAACACAGTGATGAGATTCGTTTTTCCGTTCAGGAATACCTTCCTCTACTTTGTCATACGGTACACAAAACCTGTTCGAACCGATTGCACTGGAATTTATTTGCATCGCACGTTTCTAAGCTGTTTATCATCAGAGAACACACGTCGTGCCATTAATTAGCATTTGCGATCATTATTGTTAATATAATATTTTACTTTCCCGATAACTACTTGTAACGGTCACATGTATGTGCGTGCAATATTTTGATCACCATAAATCCCGGTAACTGTTGTGATAGCAGTTACCCGTTCTCTATTTCATTCTAGGATTCTAGTTACACAGAAAAATAGCATCATTGCGGTTGAAGTAATTTAATGTCGGAAAATCGAAATATGTCAATCTCCCAAAATGATCAATTATTCCCATTGAAAAACACTACGCGTTTAACTAGACGTAAATCACCATTGTTCTGAATGAGGTAAAACATTGTGTGTTTCCGGGCACGTAGGTATATATCGTACTGTCCATACAACATGAGTGCAAACAGAATGAATTCCAGCGGTTTGTGTGAAAGATTTGCATATAATTCGCATTTCTTTCTTTTACGAGACTACAACAAATCCGCAGTTTTTATGATCACATAATTTTCTACCACGTCGATCAGACATAAATTATTGTGAAGAAGAATAAGAGTGGCAACATTGTTTTCCAATCCTAAACTCTTTTAATTCATGCCGAGACACATCGTAGTGCGTGAAAAAATGCGAAAATCGTTTGCTAGTTGTGTGATGATAAATCATGGAAATTAGCATTCAGTGGTTTGCAGTAGTTTTATTGAAGCTCCTAATTTTATGAGTGCTAGTGTTTAATTGAAATGTTTACTTAGGTCTAATCAACTATATCCTTCATCCTTATGCCAATATTATGTTATATATTATATGTTATCGTAAGGAGTTATGCTTTGAGCTGCTCTCAAGTGTTTCCATAAAATTGCAATGTTCATTCATCGCAATGCGAATTCTCCGAATAAACCAATCATAGTAGTTATATACCGTTGCTTCAAAGCCTCTGATTCAAACTTTCGAAGACTTGTTTGATTAGTGCATAGTGTATAACCTAATATTTAGAAATGTGAATTAATCTTCCTTCAAATGGATTTATTTAGGGAATAGAATGATGGAAGAATCACATACTAACTTTATT
This sequence comes from Atriophallophorus winterbourni, assembly GCA_013407085.1. NCBI lineage: Eukaryota > Metazoa > Platyhelminthes > Trematoda > Plagiorchiida > Microphallidae > Atriophallophorus > Atriophallophorus winterbourni. The sequence goes on from JACCGJ010008039.1 coordinate 98,520, forward strand.
TGTTTACAAACATTTTATCCAAACAAAAGATTTCCAACAAAATATTTTACAAACTTTAAACCGTCAACAGCTTATGGACAGATTCAAATGTGTTCTATTAGATTTAAATCCTAAACAAATACTGATCCGTTTTTGATATCACATATAATATTTTACAGGTAAATACATATAAATACTTTAGAGTTTCAGATCACCCACATTGAAATGTATTCAAAACATTACCCGTTCACAAAAGCGGTGTTTCTAAATTGTACATGATTTGAGTTCGATTCATGGGGATTCCAAATGAAAAATGTAACTTTACAAAAAGATTTATGGCGGAATTATTAGTAGTCAGCAATGTGAAACTGTTCAACAATAGCTATTCCGGGGATCGGTATCGATAATCACAATAACCAATGTAAACACGGCACATCTGCATCATCCAGATGAGCAGGGCTACAATATGATATTTTTCACTCTGTCGTGTATGTCTTGGGAATCCAAACTTGTTTATGTCATTCAACTTATAGAAATCGATGTGCGCACAGACGATTATGCTGGAGTATCTTACACGATGAAGAACGTGAGGCAAACGCATCCTTATATATGAAGTGATCACTGTATCCATGACCTACGTAATCGGTGTTTTTGAATACTAACATCTCGCGAAATGTTTATTCTATGCAAGATTCGTAAACGATCAAATTTTATATATTATAAAAATTTCTAATCGATTTGCCAATATACATCAGTATAGAAAACTTCTCTTAGCATGGTGATGAGTTAACGAATTTTGGAGATCACTAAACCGGGTCATCAAAAGCAAATAATATATGACGGCCAAGGCTTTTGATCATCTTTAAAAGCTTGTCTGTGTGAATATTCATGTTCTCCGTATCACTATTGATATAAAAAATCTCAGTGGATTCAATCTTAACATGTATGTTTGTTACAATCATGTATTCAAGTGAAGTTATATTATGAAGGAAAATGCACGCACAAAGTAATACTGTCAACAAAACGTATGCAGAAAAATTAAACAAATACTTACGGTCAACACTACCCAAAGCAACCGAGATACAGATTACCAGGAATAAGAGCATGCGCAGCATTTTCGTGTAATACAACGTGAGTTCGTTCTTAAGATGCGTTCTCACGAAACCTCCTGTATATATACGCTCGAAAATATCACAATCAATTTTTCTTTTATGATGGTTCGCGTTTTCAGTTCGTCAAACAACGCAAGACTGTACAGATACGGAACACGTTTATTCGGGTCGATAGTTCATTTTTAACTACAATAACAAAACCATTCAAGTTTTCTCGAAGTATCGGAATAACAAATGGAATCATTATGTGTGCTAAGACCATTTTTCGCGTTATATTCATATATGTTACTTCATGTATACATGTAAATTGTTGGATGCGTTTTCGAAAGCAATTTGTAGATTTCCATTTATAATGTTCATCCAACAACTTAGACGACCTCCGGGAAACACTTCGGTAGAATCTGAATAAAAACATGGTTTTGTTAATTATGCTAATCATGTAAGGACCAATCTAGTTTTCTCGTCTGTGTGTTTCACCTCCATGGTCCACAACATAAAGTTATTGCTGGTATACGCTTCTAGGTAACGTGTTTAGATGGGGCAGTTTGCGGCTAGAAATGGAAACGAATTGCAGCTCCCGTGTGATGGACCGCTAGCCAACCAGAGCTGACGGTCAAGAAGTATTAGTGTTAGCGTGATGCGATATACAGGATATTATTCTGGATCGCAATCACAAATGATGCAGATTTTGAATTTCGGCAGCTTCAAGCATACATTAATGAACTCACTCTAGGAATCAATTTGTGATTCTGTATTTGAACATCGTGTTTCCTTGTAATAACTCTATATAACAGTGGTATACAAGTATTATCTCGTTCACCACTTTAACGCCTATTCAAAACCCTGTGAGCAAATCAAAACCCTGAAGTTATTTGATTATGTGTTGACATCCTCATCTCTTACAAACCACCACCGGTTTCGGACAGTTTGCCGTCATCAAGTGGAGACAGTAAGGTCAGGTTCAGTTAAACTTGAAGCAGTGTAAAAGTGTTTAAAATAGGTTTTACTTGCATGCTGGTGTTATATATGGAAGGCAATGTGATCACAACACTGCATAGAAATTTTAAATACGTTTTAATCCTTCAACCAATCACCACTAATGTAGTTTATGTCAGTCCAGATGTAATATTGGGCATTTTTGTTCAAATTGGGGATCAATGAAGTCGTGCACATTTCTTTACACATCCAGTGTATCTTCCTCGCTGAACTCGTTGATTATTTACTATGCATGAACAAAGTGGTGTCTGTGATATGTTTTTACCCTGCCCGGATAAACACATTGCGGAATGGCATAGCATTCGGGATATTTCATTAAGCTGTTTGGATCACGATGAGCTAAATGGACTACCGTTTTAGTATATCTTCCATTGTCATCAACTTAAAGTCGCTGATCACGTAGTTTAAGCGATTTGCTATTTATATTGCTCGGGAATGCCGTGTACATATATACTGCGTTTAGCCTAAGTCCTGCTTCTAGTCAAAAGTCGGCGTTTTCTTGGCTTGCCGTGCTGCCCATGATAGGTTCACGAATATGCAGATTGGGGTAGGAGATTTGTGGCTACATACATTCATGGAGAAGGCTTCAGGAGTTACCTCGAGGAAAAATCCGGAGCCGGAGTCCCGTTAGGCAGTCCGAAGTTTATTTAACTTCGTCCTGCCAGCTCCTGCGACGGCTTCGTTGTTTAAACGTATCAGCCTAGCTTTTCCTCTGCTTTTATTGGTGCCGTGGAGAGGGAGCACTTGCTGCATAGGCAACGGCTAGTTCTCCATATTGAACTGCCCTGGCGTACATCACAACGCACCAAAGAAGAGGACACTCCATTCCGCTCCTGCGGAAAATAACACGGGAAGTAGCAGATACCGGTTAAAAGCTATGGCTCGACTGGCTCAGAGCTAAGCGCCTGGGGCTGATTTTGACGGTAGGAGAGACTTCCAGGACTCATTGGACGGCTACTACCTGCCTCAATCTGGGCAGCCCCCAGTCAATAAGGTGCCGTCTCGCTACAGTCTGCTATCCTCATTATGTGCATGGGGATTCGCACCAGTGAATCGAATTACCAAACAACAAATGTCAGTTCTGAAACTTGGAACCTGGAACGTCCGTTCCTTGCTTTCAGCATTTTATGACGACGTCTCGAATATCAGACGCGTTAGAAAGTCCACCGTGATTAACAACGAGCTAAAGAGGTTGAATGTCGCTGTGGCTGCCCTACAAGAGACGCGCTTACCAGACACTGGTAAGCTAACAGAAAGTGATTACACATCCTTTTGAAAAGGAAGAGGTTCCGATGAGCATAGACTGCATGGAGTTGGGTTTGCCGTGCGAAACGACATATTAAAAGCAACAGAGCCGAGCAGCAGCGGGAGCGAACGGATTTGGACTCTAAATCTCAGGTGCATTATTGGTACCATTACATTGGTCAACGTTTATGCACCGACGCTCTCTGCGACGCCTGCTGAAAAAGACGCTTTTTATCATTACTTCGCAGCCGTCCTGAAAAACGTGTCACAGAAAAACTGTGTAGTGTTATTGGGTGATTTCAATGCCAGAGTTGGTGCAGATTACGAGTCTTGGCAAAACTGTCTCGGAAGGTTCGGTGTATGTAAAACGAATGTAAATGAGCAACGCCTTCTAGAATTGTGCACACAGTTCAATCTTTGTGTCAGTAACACTTTCTTTGAAAAAAACCACAGCATAAAGTCTCTTGGAAACATCCTCGCTCTAAGCATTGGCATCAGCTTGATCTTATTCTTGTTGAGCGAACCAATATAGGAAGCGTGCTCCTCACCAGATCATATCAAAGCGCAAACTGCGACACTGATCATTCACTACTCTGTGCAAAACTGAAGCTTCCCCGCACGAGATTTCACCGCATCAGATCGTCTGCTAAGCCTAGAATAGACGTCACTCGCATGTGCGAACCTAATCTAACTACGAGATCCGCGAACGCCTTCAAAGACGAGTTCAAAAAGACAACCTCACTCTAATCTGCTTCAGAAAACTGGAAATTGATAAAACGCTGCATATAATGAGTCGCACTTTCCACGTTCAGTCTGGAGAAAGCTCGAACGAGCAACTGGTATGAAGCAAACGCTTCTGAGATGACTGTTGTGCTGGATGAAAAACGCTCAGCAATCTTGAGGTTCAAAGATATGCCAACAGATGAAAACTTACGTCTTCTAAGAGCAGCTAGAAATAAGGTCCAACAAACTGCAAGGCGATGTGCAATCGCCTATTGGACTGAAGTTTGCCTCAATATCCAAAAAGCTGCGGATACCGGAATATTTCACGGTATGTATGATGGGATCAAGAGAGCCATTGCCTCAAACAAACTCAAAACGGCTCCCATTTAGTCTTTAACTGGTAAGCCGATTGTCAACAAAACGCAACAGATAGAAAGATGGTAGAGCACTTCTCCTCTCTCTACTCTAGGGACGGTACGGTTCTACCGCATGAACTTGAAAAATGTCGAACGGCTGCCGACCATTGAATATCTAGTTTCCCCTCCTACTCTTGATGAGCTCAATAAGGCAATCGACCGCTCAGCGAATGGGAAGGAGCCTGGTGACAACGGAATTCCACCTGTGCTCAACAAATGCGGTGGAGCAGCATTATTACAACCTCTTCACCATTCGCTTCTTCAGTGCTGGCAGGAGGGCTTGTCCTACAAAAGATTCGAAACAAAAAGATAATCACGCTATTTAAGAATAAGGGTGACAGAGGCGACTGCAACAATTACAGAGAAATCTCTTTTCTGGAGGTTGTAGGCAAATTGTTTGCTAAGGTCTTACAAATCCGGCTGCAAGTTTTAGCTGATAGAATTTACTCCGAATCTTAATGTGGCTTTCGCAAGATCAAACATTGACATGATCCTCTCCCTGAGACAACTTCAAGAAAAGTGTCGGGACAAGCGTATGCAATTATACGCTGTTTTTATCTATTTAACTAAGGCATTCGATTACGTCAGCAGGGATGGTTTTTTCAAAATGCTTGATTTGATAGGCCGCCCCCCAAGGCTACTCATACTCGTTATTTCGTTCCACTCAGGCATGAAATGCTCAGTCCATTTTACCGGTTGCAGTTCAGAAGCATTTGAAATTCGACAAGGCATCAAACAAGGGTATGCTCTTGCTCCCACGCTGTTCGGCATTTTCTTTGCTCTGCTTCTGAAGCACGCTTTTAGACGAGAACTGAAGGCATTTACATACGCACGTGAAGTGATGGCAAGCTTTTCAACCTGAACCGGTTGAGAGCACAAACCAAAGTACAGGATGTGATAATCCGTGACCTGTTGTTTGCCGACGATGCAGCCTTTATTGTGCACTCCCAAGAGAGCCTACAGTCGCTAACGGACTGTTTTTCGTCGGCATGCAAAGACTTTGGTCTAACAATCAGCATGAGCAAGACCAAAGTCCTTGGTCAAGGGACTGGGTCGCCACCAATCATCACTGTTGGAAACTGTCAGCTTAAACCAGTGCATCATTTCACATAGCTTGGTTCAACTATTGCGGATAACCTCTCGCTAGGCAGGGAGATTAATAAACGGTTTGGCAGAGCAGCTGTCATTTTGTCCCGATTAAACTCTTGTGCTTGGGGTAACCGCAAGCTGACTGTAAAGACAAAGATGATGGTATACAGCGCGTGCGTACTAAATGCTTTACTATACCGCAGTGAATCCTGGACCACCCACGTAAGACACGAACGGAAGCTGAATGCTTTCCATCTACGAAGCATCCGTCGTATCTTGAACATATCATGGATGGACAGAGTGACTAACGCTGAAGTGCTTTCAAAAGCTGGTCTACAGAGCATGTTCACCCTATTACGTCAGCGCCGCCTGCGATGGCTTGGTCATGTCTATAGAATGGAAAATGGTCGTGTTCCGCAATTAGGAAGTCGACCATTGGGCAGACCGCACTTGCAGTACAAAGACGTTTGCAAAAGAGATATGAAAGCTCTTCACATTGACCCCGCGAGCTGGGAAGAACTCGCTCTTGACCGCTCACTTTGGATTCATTATGTAAAGCGTCGTCTGCCAGCCGGGGAGGAGCAAATACAGCTCTTGGATGCTGAACGCAGATCACGCCGCTGGCGTGCAACTGATGCAATACAACAGAGTTCTGACTATCGTTGCCAGCGCTGCGGGAGAGATTGTTCCTCCCGAATCGGACTGTTTCATCATTCAATGAGCTGCAAAACATGAAATTCATGCGATGTGATGTACATCCATGGTCTATATCGACCGATGGAGGCCAACAACAACTTGCATGGACAGGTTTTCGATCAAGTTCATTCTACTCCAACGTATAACAATGTTGTGTTCAGCTTACTGTAATGGGTCTCGGATGCAGGTGAAAAATTGGTGTTGATATCCAATAAATACTTGCATAATGGTGCGTCGTGTGTCGGACAAATGTCGAGAGCCACATTGAAGGCAGATCAAACAGACGAGAGTCCGTATTGCCTAAAACATCAGAATTTTATTTTGTGATTCCCATTGAAATGGAAGCATCGTAATAACCACAACAAAACTGAGCAGGCATATTCAAGTTTTACCTAGTCGATGTTCTAGATTCGGCGAACACATGAGATGCTCTAAAAGCATACTAATGTGATGGAACGCAATCCAAGCTCTGGGTATGCAAAACAAAGTTCCAGATCATCAATGGCAATTTGAGAATTGATTCCAACCCTACGTGACCGATGGTGAGATCTCAGTCACTCCGTCACTATAGCCCAAGTTCTGGCGGTGGTGTTGCAATCTATTTTCATGAACGTTAAGCGCACTGTAACCTAATCGACCATCTTGACCTCAGACTTTCTGATACGATTTGGTGTTCAGTAAACCATGTCAATGAAGATGAATGTACAATCGTCATCATTTTGAACATAAATTCAATTAAACATCCAACTCACATTCGGGGTCTTGGCTAACGTTTTAACCATGATGTTGTGTTAACGAATGAAGCAACCACTGGGAAAGAGTGACCATAAGTTCCTTTTCTTCGATAAATTATGTAATGCGGAACGATTGAACGAAAATACAAAATTCTTCACGAAAATAAAATGTCAATCCTTAAATATCAGTTACCATGAGGCTCACACCCAAGAGTCTGAATTCTGGGATTCTGGATTATATTACAATATATTGAACTCAATATGTCCAAGATACCGCCGATGGTTAGGAGAAAACGTTCTATTTAAACGAAAAGAAGTACCCTGGCGCAGTCAAAATTAACAAGGCAATAATTCGCATGTGTCGAATTACATCAACAGCGCCTCTCACACGCTTATCCAATATCAGCCTACATGAAGGAAACTTACCACCGCTTTGCAAATCAGGGATGATAACTCCTATTTATAAAGGTGGTAGCCCTTAGGATTGAAGAAAACTATAGACCTCTACCGGTACATTTGGTGATATCTAAATTAATGTAACGCAATGTGAACACCCACCTAAAAGTACATTTTGAAAACCAAAATATTTTGACTGCAGCACAACACTGTTTTCGAAGAAATCTTTGCGGTTTATCTAACCTTCTTACAACTTTCGACGATTAAAACGAGGCAATAGAGGAAGCTGAGTCTCTACATGCTTGCTACATAGACATTTCCTAGGCTTTCGATAGAGTCAACAATGACATTGTAATAAAAAGCTGGAAGCTTATGGAATAACGGGAATGTTGCTGATTTGGATATGGGTCTATCTGCATGATAGACACGTCAAAGTTCACTTTGATAGCACTTTCTCTGGAAGAATAGACGTCATAAGTGTCGGTGCTTGGAGCTCAGCTATTAATCCTGTATATAAACGATATAGTGGAGAGTATTGAATGTAACTTGATACAGTTTGCCTGTTATGTTAAAATGTATAAACGTGTAAGACCAGTTAAAGACTGTATGGTATTTCAAAGGAATCTGTGCACTTTATTTGGTTGGTACGAGTCAAATAAGTTAACATTTAATCCTACCACTTGTAAAATGCTGGCGCTTGAAAAATCTCTGTACAAAGAGTATTAGCTTGACAAGCATGAACTCGTCTGGACCACTGCCGGAACTGATCTCGGTATATGAGTCTCGTTTAAACTTAAGCCTGCACAGTTAACAAAAAAGCTTGTCGTATCTTGAATCTTCGAAAAATGATATACGGGATTTTTACACCAGAAACTTTATCCAGTTTAATCGATAGGTATGGACATCCTGTTATATAATATTCCAACCAACCTTGGGCAGCATGCCTGAGGAAGGATATCGAACTACTTGACAGGATTTATCATCGTGCGACAAATTTGGTCTCTTGTTACAAAAATGAGCCTCTCAAAGTGCGAATGTTGAATCTAAATGTACGCGATTTTACCAAACACGAAAACGTTTTAGGCATTCAAGCATTTCACATTCTCTGCTGGATATTTGTCCTAATTTTTCTTCGGTACGATTTTTGTCACTTGGAATATTTTGACTGAACAAATCACACGCTCGGTAACTGTAGCGGTTTGCGCTTCTAAAATCGATGAGTATATGACAAACCATGCCGAATCTGACAGTCCCTATGGATATTTATGTGATTTTACAATTTTTCTACATATGCATCGTCATCCTATGGTTACTTTTGAGCTAAATGCTTTTTCTACCATAAAACCTTCTGCAAACATAACGAGTTTTAATGGTTCGTGTTCATCATTTTCTTTTGTTGTAAATCCAGAAGCTGCTTCTTCACGAAACTTCGTTAATGCACACATACAAAAACACCACAAGTGATTTTTCTTTTTTGAGGGTTCATCTTTTGAGGTCATGCTTCAACCGTAGCGTGCACCGATGAATAACAACTTCGTTTTTATCGATGATTCACTTACAACCACAATAACAAAAACTATCAACGTTTCTTGACGTACCGGATATAGAATCAAAAATCAATATTTTATGGTGAAAAAAATCAATCTCTTTACATGTAAATGTTTTGACTTCCACAGAAAATACGGTGAGTACAATCAAAATTGAATCGAGCAGATTGATTTGAGTGGGTTCATATGTGTCAATATACTGGGCCGATAGTGGAGTGCTCTTTGATATAATCTTCCAGCTTTGATTTGAAATTAATGATCGTAGGAGCGTTCACAACAACCCTTGATAGTAAATTAAACGGAAAGCAAATAGACACCGAGAGGAAATGACGTCTACAATGGAGTCTTGATTGCAGTATAATGAGACAATTTAAATAACTGTGTGTTTTCTTAGGGGAACCAACATATATCAAATCACGGTTTGGGTGATTTGATATCCGCAGTATTTCAAACGTTAGGATCAAGTCGTTCCTACCACTCATTTGTGTATGAGCGGTTAATCTTACCATGGCTATTGGCTCTTGTAATGGGATGCGCTGCATCCGATAAACTAGCTTCGTCACCCAGGGATAAACCTTACCAAGGTATTCAATGTATTTACGCAACCACACTACCCAAGCTGGGATCACGTATTCTATCGTCGGATGGTTGTGTGTTATTGAAACTCGCTGACGTGGTCTTGACTTACCCATTGATCCACTGGGAAAGAGTGAAGCTAAGGTGCTTTTCTTCGATTATGTATATAGTGACCAACGATTGAGCGAACATGGAACAAACTTAGATATCAGTTTCCATGATGCACACACAAGAGTTTGATTTCACGAATTCTGGCTTATATTACAATACATATGACTCAATCTGCCCAAGATACCGCCGATCTTTGGGAGAAAACGTTTTCAACTAAACGTTAAGAAGTACCCTGGTGCAGTCAAAATTACCCAGGCCTCAGTTCCCAGGTGTCGAATTACTTTGACTGCTACTCTCACGCTAATTTAATCTCAGCCTACATGAAGAAAACGTAACACCGCTTTGCAAATCAGGAATGATAACTCCTATTTATAAATTTGGAAGGCGTATAGATTTAACAAACTATAGACCGGTACCGCTACATCTGGTTATATATAAATTAATGTTACGCATTGTGAACGCCCGGCTTAAAGAACATTTTTAAAATCAAAATATTTTGACTACAGCACAACACGGTTTTCGAAGAAATCTTCGCGGTTTATCTAACCTTCTTACAACGTTTGAGGATTGGACCGAGGCACTAGATGAAGGTTACACTGGACATGCTTCGACATTGACATTTCCTAAGCTTTCGATATAGTCAACAATGACATTTTAATAAATGAATCTGGAAGCTTATGGAATAACGGGAATGTTGCTGAATTGGATAAGAGTCTATCTGCATGATAAACACGTCCAAGTTCACGTCGGCAGCACTTTCATCTAAAAGAATAGACATCATATGTGCAGTTCGGCAAGGCTCGGTGCTTGGAGCCCATCTATTATTGGTGCACATAAACGATATAGAAGAGGATATTGGATGAAACTTCATAGTGTTTGCCAGCTATATTACAATATATAAACGTCTCAGACCTGTTAATGACTCTATGCCATTTCAAAAGATCTGTGCACAGTCAAATGAGTTAACATTTATCCCTTCCACATTTAAATTGTTGAGGTTGGAAAATCTCTGCACCAGGAGTATCAGCTTGACAAGCATGATCTCGTCAGGACCACTGCAGAAACTATGCTCAGTATATATGTCTTGTACAAACTTAATCCTGTATAGTTAAAAATAAAGCCTGTCGTATCTTGAATCTAAAAAGGATATTCGAAGATTACACCAAGGAAATTTAACCCCGGTTAATTAATAGGTATGGACATCCCGTTATGTAATATTCATCCAACCCTGGGCACCATGCCTGAGGAAGGATATCGAACTACTTGACAGGATTTATCATCGTGCGACAAATTTGGTCTCTTTTTACGAAAATGTGACTTTTCAAAGTGCGAATGTTGAATCTAAATGTTCGCGATTTTACCCAACACGAAAGCTTTAAAGGCTTCGAGCATTTCACATTCTTTGTTAGATAATTGTCCTAATTTTTCTTCGGTAAGATTTTTTTCACTTGGAACATTTTGACTATACAAATCACACCATCGGTATCTGTAGCGGTTTGCGCTCCCAAAATTGATGAGTATATGACAAACCATGCCGTATGTGACAGTCTCTATTGCTATTTAAGTGATTTTACAATTTTGCTCCATATACGTCACCATCATTTGGTTACTGTTAAGCTAAATACGTTTTCTACCATAAAACCTTCTGCAAACATAACGAGTTTCAGTGGTTCGTGTTCATCATTTTCTTTTGTAGTAAATCCAGAAGCTGCTTCTTCACGAAACTTTGTTAATGCACACATACAAAAACATCACATGTGATTTTTCTTTTTTTGAGGGTTCACCTTTGGAGGTCATGCTTCAACCGTAGCGTGCACCGATGAATAACAACTTCGTTTATATCGATGATTCACTTACAACCACAATAACAAAAACTATCAACGTTTCTTGACGTACCGGATATAGAATCAGAAATCAATATTTTATGGTGAAAAAAATCAATCTCTTTACATGTAAATGTTTTGACTTCCACAGAAAATACGGTGAGTACAATCAAAATTGAATCGAGCAGATTGATTTGAGTGGGTTCATGTGTGTCAATATACTGAGCCGATAGTGGAGTGCTCTTTGATATAATCTTCCAGCTTTGATTTGAAATTAATGATCGTAGACGCGTTCACAACAACCCTTGATAGTATATTAAACGGAAAGCAAATAGACAGCGAGAGGAAATGACGTCTACAATGGAGTCTTGATTGCAGTATAATGAGACAATTTAATTAACTGTGTTTTCTTTGGGGAACCAACATATATCAAATCACGGTTTGGGTGATTTTATATCCGCAGTATTTCAAACGTTAGGATCAAGTCGTTCCTACCACTCATTTGTGTATGAGCGGTTAATCTTACCATGGCTATTGGCTCTTGTAATGGGATGCGCTGCATCCGATAAACTAGCTTCGTCACCCAGGGATAAACCTTACCAAGGTATTCAATGTATTTACGCAACCACACTACCCAAGCTGGGATCACGTATTCTATCGTCGGATGGTTGTGCGTTATTGAAACTCGCTGACGTGGTCTTGACTTACCCATTGATCCACTGGGAAAGAGTGAAGCTAAGGTGCTTTTCTTCGATTATGTATATAGTGACCAACGATTGAGCGAACATGGAACAAACTTAGATATCAGTTTCCATGATGCACACACAAGAGTTTGATTTCACGAATTCTGGCTTATATTACAATACATATGACTCAATCTGCCCAAGATACCGCCGATCTTTGGGAGAAAACGTTTTCAAATAAACGTTAAGAAGTACCCCGGTGCAGTCAAAATTACCCAGGCCTCACTTCCCAGGTGTCGAATTACTTTGACTGCTACTCTCACGCTAATTTAATCTCAGCCTACATGAAGAAAACGAAACACCGCTTTGCAAATCAGGAATGATAACTCCTATTTATAAAGGTGGCAGCCGTTCAGGTTAAAAAAACTATAGACCGGTACCGCTACATCTGGTTATATATAAATTAATGTTACGCATTGTGAACGCCCGGCTTAAAGAACATTTTTAAAATCAAAATATTTTGACTACAGCACAACACGGTTTTCGAAGAAATCTTCGCGGTTTATCTAACCTTCTTACAACGTTTGAGGATTGGACCGAGGCACTAGATGAAGGTTACACTGGACATGCTCCGACATTGACATTTCCTAAGCTTTCGATATAGTCAACAATGACATTTTAATAAATGAATCTGGAAGTGTATGGAATAACGGGAATGTTGCTGAATTGAATAAGAGTCTATCTGCATGATAAACACGTCCACGTTCACGTCGGCAGCACATTATCTAAAAGAATAGACATCATATGTGTAGTTCGGCAAGGCTCGGTGCTTGGAGCCCATCTATTATTGGTGCACATAAACGATATAGAAGAGGATATTGGATGAAACTTCATAGTGTTTGCCAGCTATATTTCAATATATAAACGTCTCAGACCTGTTAATGACTCTATGCCATTTCAAAAGATCTGTGCACAGTCAAATGAGTTAACATTTATCCCTTCCACATTTAAATTGTTGAGGTTGGAAAATCTCTGCACCAGGAGTATCAGCTTGACAAGCATGATCTCGTCAGGACCACTGCAGAAACTATGCTCAGTATATATGTCTTGTACAAACTTAATCCTGTATAGTTAAAAATAAAGCCTGTCGTATCTTGAATCTAAAAAGGATATTCGAAGATTACACCAAGGAAATTTAACCCCGGTTAATTAATAGGTATGGACATCCTGTTATGTAATATTCATCCAACCCTGGGCACCATGCCTGAGGAAGGATATCGAACTACTTGACAGGATTTATCATCGTGCGACAAATTTGGTCTCTTTTTACGAAAATGTGACTTTTCAAAGTGCGAATGTTGAATCTAAATGTTCGCGATTTTACCCAACACGAAAGCTTTCAAAGCTTCGAGCATTTCACATTCTTTGTTAGATAATTGTCCTAATTTTTCTTCGGTAAGATTTTTTTCACTTTGAACATTTTGACTATACAAATCACACCATCGGTAACTGTAGCGGTTTGCGCTCCCAAAATTGAAGAGTATATGACAAACCATGCCGTATGTGACAGTCTCTATTGCTATTTAAGTGATTTTACAATTTTGCTCCATATACGTCACCATCATTTGGTTACTGTTAAGCTTAATACGTTTTCTACCATAAAACCTTCTGCAAACATAACGAGTTTTAGTGGTTCGTGTTCATCATTTTCTTTTGTAGTAAATTCAGAAGCTGCTTCTTCACGAAACTTTGTTAATGCACACAACAAAAACATCACAAGTGATTTTTCTTTTTTGAGGGTTCACCTTTGGAGGTCATGCTTCAACCGTAGCGTGCACCGATGAATAACAACTTCGTTTTTATCGATGATTCACTTACAACCACAATAACAAAAACTATCAACGTTTCTGGACGTACCGGATATAGAATCAGAAATCAATATTTTATGGTGAAAAAAATCAATCTCTTTACATGTAAATGTTTTGACTTCCACAGAAAATACGGTGAATACAATCAAAATTGAATCGAGCAGATTGATTTGAGTGGGTTCATATGTGTCAATATACTGGGCCGATAGTGGAGTGCTCTTTGATATAATCTTCCAGCTTTGATTTGAAATTAATGATCGTAGGAGCGTTCACAACAACCTGTGATAGTAAATTACACGGAAAGCAAATACACACCGAGAGGAAATGGCGTCTACAATGGAGTCTTGATTGCAGTATAATGAGACAATTTAAATAACTGTGTTTTCTTTGGGGAACCAACATATATCAAATCACGGTTTGGGTGATTTGATATCCGCAGTATTTCAAACGTTAGGATCAAGTCGTTCCTACCACTCATTTGTGTATGAGCGGTTAATCTTACCATGGCTATTGGCTCTTGTAATGGGATGCGCTGCATCCGATAAACTAGCTTCGTCACCCAGGGATAAACTTTACCAAGGTATTTAATGTATTTACGCAACCACACTACCCAAGCTGGGATCACGTATTCTATCGTCGGATGGTTGTGTGTTATTGAAACTCGCTGACGTGGTCTTGACTTACCCATTGATCCACTGGGAAAGAGTGAAGCTAAGGTGCTTTTCTTCGATTATGTATATAGTGACCAACGATTGAGCGAACATATTACAAACTTAAATATTAGTTTCCATGAAGCACAAACACAAGAGTTTGATTTCACGAATTCTGGCTTATATTACAATACATATGACTCAATCTGCCCAAGATACCGCCGATCTTTGGGAGAAAACGTTTTCAACTAAACTTCAAAGAATCTTTTAATCAGACTGCTGAAATCCACGGAGACTTTGTAGTGAACTACTTTCACTTCGTATGTTGAATGTACACATTTCGGTCTTGCTCAGTTATTCGTTATTCGCCCATGTATACTTCATTCGTATTAATGCTTGTACAATATACTTTTTGACGGTAATATAATTTAGAACTCGTACTTTGTCATCTTCCCTGGCTGCGAAGTCTGCATGCGTTACTTCTTGCCGGAATTGTGATTATCACATTCTCCAACATATTAGCGCCTTCTGAACCTTCGATTCCATCTCTTGGATTTTCCTGTGTGGATTACCTCGCTATCTCAGGACTTAACGGATCTTTCTTTGGACACTTGCTCTGTTGGTCTTTTATTGAGTTCTTTCCATTTTTACAGTATTGTGTGTAGCGTAGACTTATTTTTCTTCAGTCAACTACACAACATAAGGAACCAATCATTCGAATTGACCGACCGACCTTGAGGGAATTATTGATTGGTGGTAGCGCAACACTTACGATAATTAGACGTAAATAAATCTCCAGGTACAGACGAGATAACTCCAATGCTGCTCAAAACCTGTCGTGCGCAGCAAACAAAACCTCGTTCCTGCATGAATAATAATTTGCACCAAGCTGGCGCGGTACCAAAAGTCTGGAAACTGGGACAAATAATACAATTTACAAAGGTGGTGGCCGTTCTGAATTTAAAAATTACAGTTATGTGACATTGCTGTCTTCTGTATCAAACGATTTTGAGCAAAAAAATAACCGTAGAATTAGTGCAACATCTGGAAACGAACGAACATTTGGCAGTTGCCAAACATGGATTTCGCAGAAATCGTTCTTGTCTAACAAATTTTCTGACAATCTCGGACGATTGGACTAGGGTTGTAGATGCGAAGCGCTGTATTTAATCCTGCTTCCTGAACATTTCTAAAGCTCTCAACGAAGTTGATCAGAATTAACTCTTGCACAAGCTAAAGAAACATGGAACTGTTTTAAGACTATATGAATTGTAAGTGATTATGTTCTTCAACTTGTGTTCGTCGAGGTTGCGTAGTTGTTCTTGTAGGATTGGTCGAGCTCATGTTATGAATTCTCCGTGATCAGTTTCTCATTTGTCCAGTTGTTGCAGCCAGTTGAGGATGCTGGTTAATTGTATTTGCTGTTGAGTGCCACGCATCCAGGCATTCTCGAGCCCGTCGCGTTAGCAACAGTCATATCAGGGTTCGTGTGGACGGCCTTTTATAAAAGAGAATCGATGTGACTTGCGGTGATGAACAGCGCTCAGTGTTTTCTCAAAGCTGTTCCTAGTCTATATGAACGATAAACCAATACCAAATGGCAGTACGATGGTATTCTTCGTTGACGATATAAAAGTATGTATGCAAATCAGCAATCCTGATGGTTGTCTTATAAAGCAAAACAATTTAAATGATTTGCACAACAGGTCAACCGGAAATAAACTGTCATTAAACATGCGGAAGTCGAAGATCATTCAGATCGGTAGTGACCAATCAATACAAGATCGGCGATAGAAAACTGGAGTACACCGACGAAGAAAAGGACCTGCTTAATACTTCCTGGCAATGACTATTCGGTTTTACGTTATTTGTAATCCATATACCGATATACTACTTGTCGAAGTACTGCGTCGGAAGTTAGACATGGAACACAAGCTGAAAATTGTGAAAGCTGTTAACATTACCGGATTAACACTACTACGGTTAGAACTGTTTGAGGTAATGTGTAAGCAAGTGACGAATGAGGTATACATCACTTCAGCTATTCATTTGATTCACATGATAGCATTTGGCCTGCTTATTGTAGCAGACATGTAAGAGGCGTATTGTGTGACTAATCAGATATCAGGTCGCTGCAAAGAGCCCTTCACTTATCACGCCACACTTGAATGGAAACGTCTTTGATCCTGTTCATTCTACTTCCAACTATAACAATGTTGGGTTCAGCAGAGAGCAAGAAGACAGGAATGCAGGTATAAAATCGGGGGTTATGTCAAATTAATAGTTTCAGAATGGTGTGTCGTGTGACTGACAACCGGATGCAGTTCAAATTGACGCGATTTCTTGTTGCCTAAAACCTGATCATTTTGTTTCTGTGTCTACTCATCAGTACCAAGTCTTTCGAAATATTCACGAAGCATCTCACAACGGTCCATATTGGAAGCACTGGACTCCAGTTTCACTCTAATCAAAGCTCATCAGCAATGCACATCATGTCTCGGGTAGCATAGGACGCTACTCAAATGTGCCAGTCTGGAGAAACATTCATGAAGACTTAATCGCGATCGGTCAAACGGAGGTGGGTAGCTGAGGCCGTAGGGCATGAGACTACAATGGTGAAGGTCCTGGGTTCGAGTCAGACCCGATACAGGATATGCACTGCTGATGAGCTCTAATAAGAGCGGAACTCGAGTCTAATAGATTAAACTCGATATGTCCAAGATACCGCCGACGGTTAGGAGAAAACGTTTTCAACTGAACGAAACGAAGTAGCCTGGCGCAGTGATATTTACCAAAGGTTTACTTGCCAGGTGTTTAATTAATTTGACTGCTCCTCTCACACGCTTATTCAACCTCAGCCTACATGGAGGAAACGTACCACCGCTTTGCAAATCAGGGATGATAACTCCTATTCATAAAGGTAGTAGCCGTTTAGATTAAAAAACTATAGACCGGTACCGCTACATCTGGTGATATCTAAATTAATGTAACGCAGTGTGAACGCTCACCTAAAACAACATTTTGAAAACCAAAATATTTTTACTGCAGCACAACAAAGATTTCGAAGAAATCTTCGCGCAAACACAAGAGTTTGTATTCTGGGATTCTGGCTTATATTACAATAGATTAAACTCGATATGTTCAAGATACCGCGGATGGTTAGGAGAAAACGTTTTCAACTGAACGAAACGAAGTAGCCTGGCGCAGTGAAATTTACCAAAGGTATACTTCTCAGGTGTCTAATTAATTTGACTGCTGCTCTCACACACTTATTCAATCTCAGCCTACATGGAGGAAACGTAACACCGCTTTGCAAATCAGAGATGATAACTCCTATTTATAAATCTGGTAGCCGTTTAGATTTAAAAAAACTATCGACCGGTACCGCTACATCTATTGATATCTAAATTAATGTAAAGCAGTGTGAACGCTCGCCTAAAAGAACATTTTGATAACCAAAATATTTTGACTGCAGCACAACACAGTTTTCGAAGAAATCTTTGCGGTTTATCTAACCTTCTTACAACGTTCGAGGATTGGACCGAGGCACTAGATGAAGGTAAGTCTGTACATGCTTGCTACGTCGACATTTCCTAAGCTTCCGTTAGAGTCAACAATGACATTTTAATAAAAAAAACCTGGAAGCTTATGGAATACCGGGAATGTTGCTGAATTGGATAAGAGCCTATCTGCATGATAGACACGTCCAAGTTCACGTTGGCAGCACTTTCTCTAAACGAATAGATATCATGTGTGTAGTTCGACAAGGCTCGGTGCTTGGAGCTTATCTGTTATTGGTGCACATAAAAGATATAGTAGAGGATATTATATGAAACTTCATACTGTTTGCTAGCTATATTAAAATATGCGAAACGTCTCAGACCTGTTAATGAATCTATGGCATTTCATAGGATCTGTGCACACTCAAATGTGTTAACATTTAACCCTTCTACACGATTATCAGCTTGACAAGCATGATCTCGTCTGGACCACTACAGAAACAGATCTCGGTATATATGGATGCGCTGCATCACACCTAATAGCTTCGTCTTCCGGTGGTAAACTTCACCCAGGTATTCAATGTTTATACGCCACCAGGTTACCAAGCTGGGATTATGTATTCTTTCGTTGGATGGATGTAATTATTTGGAATGCAGGTGAGCGTTGTATGAAAGAACCGCCCAAATAATCTCCTCAGCATTCTCAAGATACTGCTTGCCCATTTGAATAATTTCTGGCAATGACCATTCGGTTTCGGGTAATTAGTAATCCAGATACTGAGGTCATTCTCAGCGCGGTTTCAAGCCCAGTTTTAATGACCAATATTATACGTATGTTCGTATTGCGTTCAGGCAACGGTGTGGACGTACAAATTTGTGCTCGTATACTTTTGGATTTTATTGCTCACTCTATTGACGGATCTAGACGGTTCTTATATCATTGAACTTGTCTCAATTTCCTCATTCGGAATTCTTGAAAATCAAAATTTTCCAGTTTCTACTCCATATTGCATACGCGTGCAACATTGCTTTCAATCCAGAATAACGCAACAACTCGGATATCATCAGGAAGAACTCGCTATTTGATATTTACTGACAGTTATTTCAACACTCTCGGATGAAATCTCACAGAACAGCCTTTACGTGAAAGTGTACGCCATTTTACTGTCCGTTGGGTTGTACTACTTCGCATCCCCTCGTACTTGCACTCCGCCGAGAGACACCGATCGATAAACGTCTGCTCGCCCAGTGTATCGACTCGATCTCGCGAAATTGTAACAATGACCGACAACGTGACCTTAAACGGACCTGACAACGAAGCCTGTAAAATGTGCAAACTGTGTCAAAAGTTGGTAAGTCCCAGATTGCGTCAAGTTTAAATGTTACTTGTGTTCAATTCTTACTCATGCGAACTGTGAAAAATATGTATCACCGGAGTTTATGACAATAATTAATAATGAATAATTACCAGTCATCTGCTATATATGTAATCCATGCAGATTGAGAGTAACTAGTGATTTATAAAGAGCCGAAAACTCTGATGGAAAGACGCATGTTCGCTGTAGAGGCGAACGTTAAACGGCTTGAAAAGAAGTCAGAGTCTTTCCAAACATTTGCGTGTCAGAAAGCGCTGGAACCAGTTCTAAACGCAGTCCCTAACCACATTGACCGCACGTCTTACAGGGTAGCGCTAACTACTACGGAAACACTGATTTCTCTAGCAATCGACCAAAGTCCCTTCCAACAGTTCGGTACGACCGATGAGTCTGCGAATCAGACCAGTAGACAAGTGAATGGAAGTGCTGAATTATCGAATGATGTGCATAAGCTTAGACCGAAGAGTTTCAGCACCATGTGACCCAGAGCCTCCGGTGACAGCGCACGAATTTATCTCAATAGCCTTGCATAAGCCTACACGATGACCTAAACCAATTTCAAGATATTTACTCGAATCTTCACGTTAACTACAGTGTGGATAGAGGATACATTGTGCTACGAACGCTTGATTGTTTTAAGCCTGTCGAGAGCTGATTAGATAGTTTGAAATTATCGATCAATATTATGGTTCAGCTTCATAATTGCGAATTTCAGAATACAATTCACTCTGCTTTTGTCTTCGCTTGTTATTACTGACTCGGCGGGTAACGGATCCGAAAATTCATGTTACTATTGGCATTAATACGTATCATTATCCACGGATAAACATCACAAACTCACGATGGTTTTACGCTCAAGCTGACTAAACAGCGCGATTCGAGGGGATAATGTCTTTGCGGGCACTCACAGCGATATGCAGTTCTCGCCAATCGGCGGTAGTTGCACGGTGACGAGGTGTTCTATGTTCATCAACCAAGGGCAATAACTGTTGCCTGCCCAGCTTGAAGTTGACTTCTAAAAAAGGCATTAAAATTAAGTGGTCGCGACTAAGCTCTTCTCAACTCCTTTGGTCAATAGCGAGGGCGTACATATCTCTTCTGAAAACTCCTTTGTCCCGGAAGTGCGGTCTTCCCAATGATCGTCTTCCTGATTTCAAATCAACATACAGTGGATCATTTGAAATATGAATAGTTTTCATTCTGCAGCACAGGCGGCGCTAACGTAGTAAGATTATATTTTACCATAAAATATTTTTATTAGTTATGCATCACTTCCTGGTTTAATAATTTGACCTAGCATGCACTAACTGTTCAAATGATTTCATTCTAGTGATCCTTATTTCAAACTAGTTACCATTATTTTCTCCGTATCGGAGTTTCATTTTAATCGATTATTCATCCAATGACACAAAGACGATTTACAAAATTATATTTTTCGTATAATCTAATTACAAACATATGTTTCTCGAAACTTGAACAAAACAGACCGATGTGTATAACAAAATATAGGAAGCAGTACTTAACCAAGAAATTCACAATTCTTGAGCAAAGTTTAAACTTTCATTATTCGTTGTGAGTATTATTGTTCTGCCGGGATCAAACAAGAGTTAAATTCAGCTAGTATTTCTTCTGTTCGCAAGTGAAGATTTTGTTGTAGATAGGAACTTTATACTGCCAATTTATACAGAACTCCTTCTTACGGCCACACCAGTTTTAATATTCCGAATTTGTCACGAAGGTTACTGTGGCGAGAGAGAGAATGTTCACCGCATCAGCAGTTCGACACAATTTCAGCGGAAAATTTTCTTATTCGTCGCAAGGTCAACTGGGGTTGTGGAAACTAATTACCGTGTACCAGTTATACCGCTACTATTCTCTACATCACCATACTTTAAGTTTAACGGAACAGTTCTAAAATATTACCGGTTGATTGTAGACCCTCTCACCGTTCCACGTTGTCCACATTCCTTGCTCCTGCCAATAGACGTTCTTAGTGAAGGTCACCTTTGAGGTCCGTGATCAAAAACCTGTGTTCAATTAATTTATTTCTGATTGGGATAATTTGCAACCCGTGCTTGTTTATGTATTGATGATTGCATGCTGGTTATGGACAACTGGACCATTATGGAGGCATGGATACTTGGAACACTATTCGTTAATATATCCCTTGTTGTTTGGTACTTCCAATCATTTTCCACTGAGCATCAAACATTTCGTTGTTGATTTGTTTCCCGGTGGCACGAAATGTGGCATTTAATCAAATTGCTTTATCGGTGCAGCTAAAAACGTCGGCGTAATTTGCAGAGGCGATCCCTTGTCATGATGCCGCGCAACGGTTGGTGCAAACAATATTCGCCACTGCCTGACTTTCGAAAAGAACAACAGAATTTATTTAACCATCCATAAAGCCACGGGTTAATACACCCTAAACTCATTGCGAGCAACTTGAGAAATATATCGATTAGTTTGGTCATATTCTCCGCTGATTGCACACCGAATTTCGGGATGCTCGTGTCATCCGCTAACACGCTTTCATTTTGTTGCTCGTGCACGTTGTGACTTGAATTCACTGCCGTAATCAGTTCGAATATCAACATTCATTACAGCATTTTTCACCGGACCTGTCCATATCCAGTTATGTGTGTGATACGCTTGGGTTTCCAACCATAATGAGAAACAAGTCCAAGGTGTCCATCACAGCACAAAACAAGCAACAATTCGTATGCGAATGTGGTTCGTGGGTTTTGTTCGTTCGAGCGCGTTTTGCTTGAGTCGGCGCACATTTAAGCAAACGAAAATAGGTCCATACAAGCTCACGGTCAAAACCAATGAGAAGAAAAATTGCAATAGAAACGTGAGGATTGAATACGTCAGTCGCGCGTTTGGATTGGGCCATTGCTCGATGCACTATGAATAGTCCCTCAGACTGGAAGGTTTCGAATTGCCATCAGCTGAGATGATGATGATCGGTATAATATCTAACACGCTAATCAAGGTTATGAGAAGTATTAAAACAATCGCAGCTTTTCGAGACATTCTCGCGCGATGTGGATAAATAATGATCAAGTAACGATCGAATTCAATCAGGAGCATCATCAGGCAAGACACGTGCATATGGAGGGCGAAAATGCTGGTCACTATTTTGCAAGTGACGCCTGAGAATGCCCTCTCGTACAACTTTAAATAGGCTTGCAGTGGCATGTTGAACCCGCGAAACAGAATGTCGGAACTAGCCAACGTGAGCACAAACAGGTTTGTAATATTGCTCAATGTTCGATGGCGCATAAATACGAGTATGCAGACCACAAATATATTGCACAACGTTCCAAGAATCGCGAAATTCGTGTAGACCATGGTGAACAGCACACGAACGCCGAGCAATCGATGCGTCCCAAAAATTGGATGACCATAAACAGCTTGCAGCAGTTCCGTCCATTGTGGCAACACACGCGAAAACTCATCGTTCTGTTCAAGCGAAACGTTGTGCATTATTCTCTAGCCAGGTTTGTTCCACAGTCTGAAACATGAAAACAAAATGGGTTAGCACTGCCGAATCTGTAGGACAGCACACTACCTCGTTTTGGTTTGCAAACATCCACGCATTACTGGTTTCATATAATGTGCAACTAACAAATTGGACAAAATTTCGTCAGTTAGTTCCGAATGCATTGCACATTTTGGTTGTTCACCCAAAGCGGGTAATAACCAATGAACTAAAAAAAAAAATTTTGACCGATAGATGAACAATATGCACATGATCCGCATGCTTTCGAACTGTTTGTCCGCTTGCAACTGAACGGTTAATTCAACTGTCCATCTCTCTGATTGCCAAGTTTGATTATGAAGTAGTTAGGTTTAGGCCAATTGATTCCCTTGTGGTTCCCGTTTATGTGGGTTGTCCAAGCCTCGACGATTCATTCGTCATATTAGTTTAAAGCGAAATGTTACCAATAAATTATGATGTTAACAACCACAGCTTGTAACGCAGGAAAGAATACCTGATGTCGTTAATCGTCGTAGACGCTGTGTCACTCAATTTCTAGAATACAGGGGTTACATATTGTTTTTTAGGGAGCTGCACTTATATATTTAAAGCTGAGTTGAAATGAGGTTCATTGGGTTTATTTTGAATTAAGGTATATTCATGGAGCTACACGTTATTACACGTCATGTTACTGATGACCCTTCTATCAGCATACGGCTGTGCTACTCGGCTGTGGAACAGCGAATGTGCACAATCTCACCCACGCACTAAGGGTTCATGGTGCGGTGATCGATCGGTCTGATTTTACTCGTTTCTCATTGGTCGATGTGCCTGCGCGATATCAACCACATGCATGAACGGAGTTGTTCTCAATCGATATAATTCACAAGTGGTGCTCTGACCTTGGTGTTCTGTATTTGGGGTTATATGATGCTCGCCAATTTTTGGTCTAACTTTCACAAATTTAGCCAAATATGCGCAAATTCAGTTTAGTGATAATTGTGAAAATGGAATTGCACGTGATCGCAGAGCATGTAGACTCCAATTCAGCATTTGATATTCAAAACGTAAGACTAAATAAAACAAAATCTGTCCGCGTGTTTATTCTTTTAATAAATTAGAGTTTGAGTTGTTATTCAGTATATGTACGGAGAGTAGTAGAAAAAGTCAGCTTATGTAATGAGGTTACGAACTGTTGGTAAATTTTGTATTTGAATTTATTTGAGACCTATCAAGATTCCGGAGTCGAAGAAGAAGAAACAGTGTTGAAACTCCGGTAGAAGCAGTGTTTCCATTTCGATTGAAAAGTGCGGAATGTTTGATAATTGCACTTGAAGAAATGGGTTGAAATCGAGTGAAAAGTTGAAGACGCCGAAAATAATAGTTACCCAGGCATCGCTCTAATGAAAGTTCTAAGTTATTTCAGAGTTTCGCAGCAAAATTGATAATAATATAAAAAACGTTCGGACTGCATCTATAATCGTCTAATATCAGCTTTAATGATAAAACACGTGCATGACGACCTCTGTAAAATGGCAATAATCGATATTATATTATGCTTTTGCAAAATGCTCTCAAACTATTCCACGATTCCAGATTTATCTTTGAACAACCAATGTACTTCACCGTAACTGAATACTGGGAATAGAGCTACAATAATATATACATTACTGGAGTAATATAGATTTCTATTTTTTCTTATGTGGGTAGCAATATCTGGATTAGATCGTACATAGTCATAGAGTATTGATCAAAAATTAGCCTAGAATGTTTAAGTTTATAATGCATTACGTGAGCGAATTCAATGCAAAAGAGACACGCATTAGAGAAAGATACACGTGGCAGTTTTGCTTCGATTGTGAGAAGCGGAGCCTTCAACCATGCCCTCTGGCATTCAAGCGCAACTTATGTATCATTTTTTCATTGTTTCAAGCGAATTCGGATCCTGATCCAACAGTCCTTACCTGATGTGTGCAACCAGCATGAATCTGGTCGTGCTTTGTGTGTATGCGATGGAAATTTATGCAGATGAGCATTTTTGTTCATCATCTTGCGGTTAAGACGTATTTGCATGTGTTTGGGCATATGTGGTCGAACATGTTTGTCGGACCAACCTTATCGAACAGTGGCATAACTTTGCAACTTGTTGACCCTGTGTTTGATGGAAATACATGCAAATGAACATATCTATTATGTAAATCTTATCATTTTTATTGATTGACGTTCTTTGTAAGAACCCTGCTTAATATTAGCATAAGTGTATATCTTTTGTTTACCACTATACCACTATTTCAAGGCTCAATGAATTGCATCTTACTGTCTGAACCAGATTACGGCAAACAACCAGAAACCGATCGTGGTGTTTAGGGGACGTATTCATTTTCCGATTTCTTTCGACCCGCTACATTAAGATGAATCTTAGAACATAATGATTTTGTTTTTATTTATTTGTGGATAGCTTTCGTTCGGTATTTTTCAAAACGCTATATGAAATCCATGATATTGATTTGTCGATTAATCGTTTGACCATGAATCCCGGAATATCTCCTATGATTATATTGCGACCGGTTAAAACCTGACAAACATTTGCGCGATGCATGTCACTTGAAACAGAAAATTCTAAGAATATACGGCGAGTGTCGCAGTCACAAATAGCTAACAGTTTTACGATTTCACATGAAACGATTTCGAAATTAACAGAGTAATCGGAAATGAATATTTATTTCCACATGCGGTTTGCTTTTCGCGACGTGAACAGCAATATGGACGAGAATAGAAATCATTCACCCGCACAATGTAATGGACAGAGGTTGTTTGTAGTACGACCTGCTTACGAGCGAGAAATAGTATTTCATCCGTGGCTATTCCCAAGCGGGACTTTAATTAATAAAATGCTGCATTTCAGCTGACAAATTTCCAAACCAGAAATATATATCGATGTGCATATTTTAGTTATTATATGTTCAATAAACAGTATACACATGTATCAAGACTTTATCTTCGCATATAAAGTCCGTAGTACTTATTTCAAATTCAAACTGCATGCAACATCCTAGGTCATGGTTGCAAGTTTTAAAATACCAACCGCTAAACTAAACAGCTGCAGGTGAAATGATACTTGCATACAAAATATTAAATACACCATATCATCCCGTAAAATATTGTTTAATAGTGTGAGTCACAACATAAACGCGGCCCTAAACGACAATAAAAATTCCCTAATTATCTGTCACCAATATTTCATTATGTACGACGTTTAACAACGTGCCGTGCGGTCGTATTATTTTGAGCTCCTGATTATCAGGATATAATATTCTTAAACTTACACTTACGTGGATATATTATACGTTGTTGGACTCCTCTCGAACTCAGCTTTTTGGATATACCACTCTCGTAGCGGTATTCGATAATACGAGCAAATTGGGATTTATCGTGATTTTCCCATATTGGATCCACGCGTGCAACTCTGTTAATACGCTTCAAGTCCTCAAAGGGATTAACGTCATCGGAAAGATCTTATTCTTCGCCGTCGACTGGTTATATATTCAACGTCGTGCGATCAACTACCGAAGAGTATCACCGGATTAAATTCTGATTTTGCTCTTTTTCGTGAACACTGAATTTTTTGTCGCACACACAATATTCATCATCCATGGCTCGACAGAGCCAAGGCTTGTGCACAAGCCACTGAACAGTGTTGCTCATAACCCTGACCGGATGACCCCGAAACGAAAACAAAGCGCACCGGGCTGCATGTGTGCGGTTTGCCGAAAGTCGGTAAGTCCTAAGGCAAAGTCTGTCACGTGTTACGATTGTTTGTCGAAAGTTCATGCTACATGCGACAAATCGCTGACCTCGGATGATATACCGGAAATCGTACGCAGAGAAATCATTTTATTTGCGGATGACATCAAAGTCTGGACTAGCATACGCACCATAGAAGATTGCCAAATTCTCCAAACAGATCTCGAAGCACTTCATAATTGGTCCTTGCGGAACTGCTTACCATTCAACATCAAAAAATGTAAAATGTTGAACGTCGGTAAATCATTCGAATTCACATACTCTCTGGGATCTCAGCAACTTTCATGGGTTACTGAAGAGAAAGACCTGGGCGTGTGGATTAGCAGTAACCTTAAGTCTTAACGGCACTGTACTGTTGTATACAAAAAGTGCTGCCACATCTTAGCATTGCTCAGAAGGATCTTTGGTCGTTTCTCAAAGCAGATACTCCCACGTATAATTAACACCTATATCAGACCAACAATGGAGTATGCTGTTCAAACATGGTCCCCACGGTTACAAAAGGACATGACCTTGCTGCAACGGGTATACCACCGCGCTACAAAACTGGTGACCGGGCTATACAACATACCACACGAGGAGCGGATTGCAACACTCAACCTCTTTGACTTTTCGTACCGTCGTCTCAGAGGTGACTTGATCCTGCTTTTCAACATTCTGCATACAGTCGATCACCCACTTGAACACCTGTTTCATCGGCAAGAAGCACGTGGTAGCAGATCGCATGGATACAAGTTAATTATTCCACACACCAGATCAAATTGTCGAAGGTTTTTCTTTGCTGTCAGAGTCTGTTTTCTATGGAACTCCCTGCCCCCACATATCATTTGCACAACAAGCCTGAACATGTTCAAGGCTGAACTTGACAAGTATACGTTGACCAAACCCAACCTTGCACCTGAATGCACGTGCTGACTTTCCATATTGATAAAACATTTGTGTTGTTTTTATGAATTCCCTATATTTTTAATCTGTATTTACTGTAAAGTATTTACTTTTTGGACCATAGAACTTTGAATTACTTTGAATTACTTACCCTGAAACTATTGTTGCCGCCCCCAGGGACGAAACGCTCATTCTAAATTCGGACACGTATTTGTTTCATGATGATTTAGCGAAACTTGCGTATAAACTAACGATAGGAATTCAACTGGACTATTCTTTCCATTACATGAGCAATCGTTATCTTTTTTCTTAAACGAATATTTACGATGCTACAGTAATTGTGAAGCTGCTTTTTTCTGACCATATCTTATGAATCTTGAATGATGAATAAATCTAGAAGTTAACAAGTATATATTTTTGTACCTATATTTTTAGCTGAATTTATTGTAATGTTAAATGAATTTTCAACCATCAATGTTGATAGTTGATTATGACAAAATATCGATTCATATTACTTGAATCAGACAGAAAGCACAGATTTCATTCGTCTCAAAATAAACAGTGGAATGATAAAACGTAAGAATTTTGTAGCTTTGATGCAAAATGTTATGCGATTAACGGCATATAGTTTGAATCATAGCATAGTAGTAATCCAATAATGATTCAATAAACACGTATATACACGCGGCTCAAGACTATGCTGACAAGACTGGACACCATCGCTCCAGAAACATACTTTACTTTTGGACTGCTTATATCACAGATCTTCAATGCTGGTCAATAGTTTTGATAATACACCATACACCACCAGTTTTCGACCATAAATTTACAATCTTGAATGCCAAAAATTAATCGAGAGAAATTGTCTCAGTAACAGCTTCATTCTCAAAGCTGCAATATGTTCTCATCCGCGCGGGACGTTCAATTCAAAGTAATTCAAAGTTTTAATGGTCCAAAAAGCAAATACTTTACAGTAACCACAGATTAAAAATATAGGGAAGGCATAAAAATAACACAACTGTTTTATCAATATGGAAAGTCAGCATGTGTATTCAGGTGTGAGGTTGGGTTTGATCAACATATACTTGTCAAGTTCAGCCTTGAACTGCGCACACTATATTCATCATCGATCGCTCGACAGAGCCAATGCTTGGGCACAAACCACTGAACAGTGCTGCTCAGAGAGTTCCATAGAAAACAGACTCTGACAGCAAAGAAAAACCTTCGACAATTTGATCTGGAGTGTGGAATAATTAACTTGTATCCATGCGATCTGCTACCACGTGCTTCTTGCCGATGAAACAGGTGTTCAAGTGGGTGATCCACTGTATGCAGAATGTTGAAAAGCAGGATCAAGTCACCCCTGAGACGACGGTACGAAAAGTCAAAGAGGTTGAGTGTTGCAATCCGCTCCTCGTATGGTCTGTTGTATAGCCCGGTCACCAGTTTTGTAGCGCGGTGGTATACCCGTTGCAGCAAGGTCATGTCCTTTTGTAACCATGGGGACCATGCTTGAACAGCATACTCCATTGTTGGTCTGATATAGGTGTTAATTATACGTGGGAGTATCTGCTTTGAGAAACGACCAAAGATCCTTCTGAGCAATGCTAAGATTTGGCAGGACTTTTTGTATACAACAGAACAGTGCCGTGAAGACTTCAGGTTACTGCTAATCCACACGCCCAGGTCTTTCTCTTCAGTAACCCATGAAAGTTGCTGATATCCCAGAGATTATGTGAATTCGAATGATTTACCGACGTTCAACATTTTACATTATGGATGTTGTTGACAATTACACGAGTGTATCAATTTAACTTCGATCCATATTATCACGTGAATGACTAAATGTAACAGCGGTAATGTTGTAGAAACTTTTTTATAACAGAAAACTTACTTCACGCTTGCTTGATAAAATTACCGTAGTGTGTAAATGGAGGGAGAATGGCTCAAAACCATAGACGAATCCAATTCATTTTTATACCCATACATGAAATGTGATTCGTTGATTTTGTACACCAGGCGAATCACTCCAATAAGAATTGCAGGATTTCAACGGAGTGGTGTTTAAATTTCACGTGTTCCATATTTTTAATTTTTAGAGAATATGTTTTATTTTTACATATTGTAGATATTTATTTTGAAACGTGGTGTAATATTTAACTGCGGAACATTAGGTATTGTATTCAGCTGCTCGCCACCATTACGGAAACACTGCCGATCAACTGAGGAGCGCCCATCTTTTGATCATTTCTGCAGAGATTGTAAAACCTGGATAGAACTATGTAGTCATTTCAGATGGTTTGTTGTACAATTTACTTATGCGATTGCGATTAACATCTATAGCAGATATCGACGGACGTAGACCAATAACCATATGATGAAACCGACTTCAATTTTAGTAGTATAATGAACTTTGATGCTGTGCGCAAGTTTCACGACAGAGGAGTATGAGAACCACACATCCTTCTTTTATCGTTCGTTAAAAATTGAGGCTATCACAAACCTTTTAACTTTATGTTTTAGGATCTCATAGGGACTATGCCTATCACCGAGTTCATCAGAATGTATTGTAACTGATGCGTATAAACTAATCAACTTATTTTAAACATTGATCGTTGCAGCATTTTTCGCCCAATATTACATAATCTGCTGCGATGAGGTTTGTCATAGCAAAATCTCATAAGAAGCAATGTCTGGAAAATGCAAAACGGCAAAACGAAGGATTCACAGATTCAAGGTATCGAGTATTTATGGTTAAAAAGTAGACTAAATCGGAGCTAGTAATTAATGCCGGAATATCCCATATCCTGAGGTGAGCTTGCACAGACGTAACTTCAACAAATATGCCTAGGCTTAGTTTACATATTTCAAAGAGTTTTCATGAGACGCATACATTCACCCAGGTTTGAACTCCCAGACCGACTAGAAAGAACGCTCTTCTGGACAAACAAGGCAAACAAAATGGTGAACGGCTTGTGCAGTGTTCTCAATGAACAGCAACTTCGAAAACTAGTTTCAATTACAAACATCTAGTAATGAGCTCATCTCAATACGACCAAGTTGAAGATGGGTCTCCGCGATTATCTGTACACCGGAAGGTTGGTAGCTCAGGGTCTATGCAACTTTGCCCACAGCAGGATACGGCGCGATATTATTCACATTTTTATAATTGTGTCTACCGAAACACATCGACTAAGACTCTCGATTCAAGAGTGTGTTGATTAAGTGACACGAGGACATACACAATCCGACTAAATACCAAGTTCACCAATTGAATGCGGGTGCCATTTTTCAGCATTACATGATATTTAATTCTAGATTTCAATACCTCGATTCTGGTGGACTAGACTTACATGGCGATTTAGAGCAAGAATGGAATTACGTATACAAACGAACAACAATAGATAGCCCTACATTTGGTATTCTCTACTCGTTATATTCTTCCATTTTTCACGTTTTTATTACTGTAATCCTGTGTTGTTGTAATTTTTGGGATATCTAACCATAAATAAATGAGAATGGTGTATTAATAAATTGAGCTGAAACATCAGGCCTTTTTACCCGAGATTCGAGAATTATATTGTTAAAAAGCGAACAGCTGTACAATCCCACAGGATATATATTAAAATCCAACGAATCATGCTATTATGCTTCGATTCTTGTGGTTATAAGTATGAGTGAAAATATTTCTAAATTTGAAATGAAGTGGGTAATTTTCGAGCAGAAATATATATTGGATAACTTTGTTTTTTTCGGACGTGCTTATAATGGAAGTTCCGATAGTTTCCAGTGAACGTTTGCCAACAGAGTATCGTTCAACAGAATAGTTTGAAAAGTTTAGTTGGAATCATTTTATTCGTGGACGACCAATTTCCGGATGTAAACAGTTGCGGAAAAAGCATGCACGGACTAATATAAGTTCGAGGTCACTTCAAGCGAAAACGCGAAATTTCAACTGAGATATTATTTCTGTATGTTAGACGATTGGATCCAATTTCGAATAGGTTTCGGAGAATGTTGTCCGCGGAATGGATAACTCAGAATGTCATAATAAGCTCACCTCGAATGAGTCCGCAATCCAAAGTGCTCAATAAGTATCTACACAATCGTTGGTCATAATTCAATTACATTTACTAACTGCAATTTGATAATCAAATATAATATTGATACAAATAAACGGATTACCAAATAACCATCCTTTACGATTGACTGCATGTGGTAAAACAACTTTTTCGCGTGTAAACTATTCAAGTGACAATTGTTAATGAGCCATGTAAACATGTTTCCTGATTCAAACGTCAATTAAAAGAAAGCGTCTCAATGATTCAGTGCATGATTGAACATTATTTTTATTTGGGCTCAAAGCTTTGTGGACGTCTACTAAACCTAAGTGGCAAACAAAACTAACTTATACACAGTCGTCTTAATGTACGTCTTCAAGTAAATCTTCTGAGAATCATAACCATGTTTATCGCCCTATGAAACATCATTTCGTGGTGAGTGATACATTTCCCAAACCCTGAAGCACATAGTATAACGGTGATGAGAAATTACATCCGCTCTATTGAAGTCTAAACTCCTTGTCTGTTATTAAGCTGTTTTACTCGGGGATGGGGACACTATATCTAGCCTTAACCACGACAACCACCGCGTTTCACACATCCCAGTGGATTACCTCTAGGGTCAACCTGTCTCTGAAATCCTGATTCACCGCCTTAGTCATGATCATGCCAGAGATAAAAACACTGTCATATCTTGTGTAGACAAATCTTGTAATCACATCACTGGCCTCGGCATGATTTTACCTGGTTTATGGTCGTTTACCTGTCAACCGGTTCCATACAAGACCTTGTCACTTTGCGCTCCTTTGACTGTCGTTCATATCGTTTGATAGCACTTGACGTTGTTCATCTTCTCATAGTATCGGGATGTCATCGACCAAACAGATATCCTTCCGCTATACTTCCGCAAAGCAAATTATTTGGAGTGCGCGAATGTTGGCATCGCTTCTTTGAATCTCATATAATTTCCATTTACATGATGTACTGAACATGGGTTTTTCCCTCATCAGAGTGCATCAGCAGTGAATATCCATGCCCGGATGCAGATTTGAACTCGGAGCGGTTATGGTGATAATTGAAATTTATTTACTTCGCAACATTGCGTTGCTCATGAGTAGTGTATAATAAAGAATTACCAGTATAAACCCTTATTGTCATACATTCATTTCTGTAATATTATATGAATTTTTATTAATTTTCTATTGCAAATCACCTTGTAAATAGTATGATTTCAGTACGAACGTTGCAATATTCGGCCAGGAACAATATGTCGTTTGCATTTACTTTATTGACGACGAATTGAAGGTTGTTGTAAAAGTGGCCTTTTGTATTTCGTTCGGCAGATAACTTTGATGCATACACAAAACGATCGTAATATTGAAAGAATGTTCTGGCAGCTAAATAAATGTGATGCTCCGATTTAGGCGTCCATGACTTGAGTGCTCAGTTGGCATAATCACCGGAAATTTTTCAATGTGAACAGATATATATTCGTGGCCAACATAAAGAAACCAGTATGTATGATCGCAACACGGTTATGTTTATGTTCACACGCTGTTCGTCATTTTTTACTGCTTCTAAAACACGCTTTTCGAACAAGAAAAGATGGCATTTACCTACGCACGCGAAGTAATGGCAAGCTTTTCAAATTAAATCGTTTGTTAGACCAAACCAAGCCACGAAAATTACTAATACCTTACCTGCATTTTGCCGACGATGCACATAATGTTGCTCACACCTAAGAATACCTCCAGTCTCTAATATACTGATTTCATCAGCGTGCAAAGACTTTATGATGATAATAAGCATGAGCGAGTCCAAACTCTTTGGTGAAGGGAATGTATTGCATCAAATCACCAATTTGGAAACTGTCAGGTTGAACAAGTTCATCTGTGGTGTTACAACGTGCCGTGCGGTCGCATTATTTTGAGCTCCTGATTATCAGGATATACTGTTCTTAAACTTACACTTACGTGGATATATTATACGTTGTTGGACTCCTCTCGAACTCAGCTTTCTGGATATACCACTCTCGTAGCGGTATTCGATAATACGAGCAAATTGGGATTTATCGTGATTTTCCCATATTGGATCTACGCGTGCAACTCTGTTAATACTCTTCAAGTCCTCAAAGGGATTAACGTCATCGGAAAGATCTTATTCTTCGCCGTCGACTGGTCATACTTTCAACATCGTGCGATCAACTACCGAAGAGTATCACCGGATTAAATTCTGATTTTGCTCTTTTTCGTGAACACTGAATTTTTTGTCGCGCACACTATATTCATCATCGATCGCTCGACAGAGCCAATGCTTGTGCACAAACCACTGAACAGTGCTGCTCATAACCCTGACCGGATGACCCCAAAACGAAAACAAAGCGCACCGGGCTGCATGTGTGCGGTTTGCCGAAAGTCGGTAAGTCCTAAGGCAAAGTCTGTCACGTGTTACGATTGTTTGTCGAAAGTTCATGCTAAATGCGACAAATCGCTGACCTCGGATTTAGTATCGATTATTAATGGAGATAATTGCCCTGGTGTTTGTTATGTTTGTCTGGTTTGCAAGGCCAAATCAACACCGTCAGCCTCGGCGACGAAAACCCCTGAATATGATATTGAGACGCGTCTAAATGGAATGGAATCCAGTATACAAAAACTAAATGAACTGATAATAAACGTCATAAAGACACCGTCGTTACCCGTCGTTACTGCCGAAGAGCCGGTAGATAATCCATCATACTCGAGCAGGCCAACATTTGCCCAGATAACCGCGCAGATGGTGACTAAAACGGGGAAGCGTTCGTTGGGATCAGTGACTCCTCGACTTAACGGAAACGAAAAGGACTCAAAAAAACCACTGCTACTAAAATGACTGACTCACATTATAAAACAAAATCCGCGGGTGTAAACCTTAGCGTTATATGTACAAACGTGACCGAGTCGCAGGAAACGCTGTTTGAAGCTAAGCAAAAACATGACTTAGCTGAGTGGTATAAACTCTGTAGTCAGATGAGCTTGGCCGCAGTTACTCCTTCATCAGTAGTTCGATTAAACCGCCACAAGAATTCTCCTCACAAAGATGATCCTCGCCTTTTAAGAATTACGCTGCAATCTGCGGAGGACGTGGAAAACGTACTCTTAAATGCTTACATTCTTAGAGGTGTTCCAGAGACTACATGTCGTATCCATGCAGACTTACCATGGTGGGAGCGAAAGTCGTCGCAGAAATCTCGTGGAGAATGTAATCCGAGAAGTATTGTAATTCTAGGTGTTCCGGAAGATGCTGCTGACGTACCTTCTCAAGAAAAGTCTGAGCACGACCACAAACAATGGAAATATCTAGCCGAAACAATTGGTATTAAAAATGCCATACTTGTGGATGCTTTTAGGATACCGCGGTCTGCCAACTATAAAGGGCAAGGTCCTAGCCCTTTAAAGCTAACCTTCTTCACAACCGAAATGACGGATACTATCAAACGTGAATGGAAAGCTAATAGAAAAAACCTACCACAAAACGTCGTGTTGAGCTTGCCCAAGGTAATAGCCGGAAGCAAGTTAACGGATGGTACTGACCCACAAACGCCTAGTGATGAGGTTCAACCTGAATGTCATGCGATAGCTCCAAAAAAACTGGAGTATTCCGACTCTAACCGAGTCAGCCCTCTAATAACTTTTCATGATTTGAACACCACGAACTTTATAAGATGTTTATATACAAATGCACAAAGCCTTCCGAACAAATTAGCTGAGCTAACCGAGATATGTTCGCGCTACTCACCTGACATTATCGCCATTACAGTAACATGGTATTCTTCCCAATTGATTGAATCAGAGATATCAATTCCAAATATGAATTTGATAAAGAACGATCGAGAGAGAAGCGGTGGTGGTGTTGCTCTTTATTACCACAAAAGACTCCAGGGCCATCCAATAGACAAGACAGAATTCACGCTCGAGGATACAATTTGGTGCACTTTAACACTGATGTCTGGTGAAGTCTGCATTATTGATGTGGTCTACCGGTCCCCTTCATCCACGGAATCGTACAACGAAAGGTTGATCCAAGTGCTTCAGCGCTTGACTCGCACACAGCAAGCAACAACACTTATTATGGGTGATTTTAATCTGTCCACTCTTTATCTCAGGGACGATCACTCCCCACAAACACCAGAATACCGATTTAGAGAGGTACTAGATTCAATCCCGTTATAAAACCATGTTCACGAATGCACCCGGAGGAGAGGTTCTGACGGCCCCTCTGTCTTGGATTTGGTGTTAACATCGGAGGAACAATCTATCGAAGCGATCGAATTCCAGGCTACACTGGGTCTTAGCGACCACTCAGTGCTTGTGTTCGACTATGTTTGCAGTACTCAGCAATCGCTTACTCCGAATGGGGTGGTTCGACGGGTAGATAAATTGGCCCTGAGTAAATCGCTCATGCAGATTCCGCATTTTCAGACGGACAATATAAACGCTGACTCGCAATATAACGAGCTTGTAGGTTTTCTGAAAATGAAGATAGACGAGAACTCGCAGATCGTTCAGAAAAGGTGCGTCGATGAACTTCGTTTTGTTGTCCGCAGCAGAACAAAAAAGTGGATAGCACTGAAGAGAGCAGCGTGGGTGCAGCATAAAGCCAACACTACTTCTACTTCTTGGCAACATTTCCGTATGTTACGCAACAAAGTGTTCGTGCCAAAGATTTTAGTGGAACGTTCTGAGTATTCAATTGAAACAGGATTCTAAACGTTGTGCGATATTTCGTTAAATCCTATGATTGTTGAAAGTCACTTGCTCAAACTAAAGGTAAGAAAATCCCCAGGAGCGGATGGCATCACACCGGATGTACTCAGGTTCTGTCACCGTCAGCTTTGTGAACC
This sequence comes from Atriophallophorus winterbourni, assembly GCA_013407085.1. Lineage (NCBI taxonomy): Eukaryota > Metazoa > Platyhelminthes > Trematoda > Plagiorchiida > Microphallidae > Atriophallophorus > Atriophallophorus winterbourni. Next base: position 135,156 of record JACCGJ010008039.1, read on the forward strand.
GCTCTCCAGCCTGTTTAACTATTCATTGCTTAAGGGAGTTGTACCGAAAGATTGGAAGTCCGGCGTGATAACACCTATCTTCAAAGGCGGTTGCCGATCTGACGCTGCAAATTATCGTCCCGTCACACTTTTACCTGTTATTGCTAAGCTTAATGAACGTATAGTCTCAGAAAGAATAGTTACACACTTCGAATCGCATAATTTGTTTTCGCCAGCGCAGCATGGATTTCGATCACACTGATCTTGTCTCACAAATCTCCTCCTCACGTTAGACGACTGGACAAAGGAGATGGATAAATGTTCTTGCGTCCACGTCTGTTACCTAGACATTTCGAAAGCTTTTGACAGAGTCAATCATCATTTGCTTCTTCAAAAACTGATGCGTTTAGGAATATGTGATCCACTCCTCTCATAGTTGTGCGACTATCTGTCAGATCGCGACGCCCGAGTTAACGTTAACGGAGCGCTATCCCAAACGTTCAAAACCACCAGTGGAGTCCCACAAGGGTCTGTGCTAGGCCCGCTCCTCTTTCTGTTGTACATAAATGATTTAACCCCCCTCATATCGTCCAAAATGGTCCTGTTCGCGGATGATATGAAAATTTGGCGCCAATAAGTTCTGCAGAGGATTGTGAGAAACTGCAAACGGATTTGGACAGCGTGTCGAATTGGGCGGCCATGAATGACATGTCATTCAACATACAGAAATGTAAGATGCTTCATCTTGGCAAGAATGTTCCTTGGTCATATCGATTGGGAACTGAAAACCTAGCATGGAGCTCGTTAGAAAAAGATCTTGGAGTGTGGATTAGCGGGAACCTGAAGAGCACAGCGCATTGTCAGAACATATATCGACGAGCAAACAGATTGTTAGGTATCTTTCGAAGAATATTTGGAAGATTCTCTCTGGTAACGTTACCAAGGATAATGAATGTCTACCTTCGCCCTACGATGGACTATGCGGTAGAGGTCTGGGCTCGTTGGCTGCGAAATGATATTGCTCTCTTCGATAAAATCTATCATAGAGCAACAAAGTTAGTGATGGGTCTTCGCAATGTTCCGTACACCGAAAGATTGCGACGTCTGGGTCTATGCGACTTTACCAAAATGAGGATACGACGCGACATTATTCTGACTTATAGAATTGTGTCTACCGAAGGACATCCACTGAAACACTTGCTTGATGTGTGTGAAGGGAAAGTGACACGCGGACATACCTTATCTATTTACGTCCCAAGTTCCCGTATTGACTGTCGGCGCCATTTTTTCGCCATACGTGCTATATTTATTTGGAATTCCCTACCCCAACATGTGGTGATCTTTCCTTGCCTGGCGGCGTTAATAGTGAAATTGGGCTTACATATGCAAAAGAATAACGTTTGTGAGTCCTACATTTGATATTCTCTATTGCTTTTATACTATTGTATTTTTTCATGTTTTATTAATACCGTCATCCTGTGGTGTTGTGAAGTATTAACATTTTTAACCATAAATCCTTGAATCTTGAATCTTGAATCTCTTTTTACATACATTGGTATAACCATTCGCTTGACACCGATATTGATAAGTTGTTTGGCAGAGGAGCTAATTTTTTTCCCAATTGAAATCTCGTATACGGGTTAACCGCAAGTTTATTGTAAAGAAAATCTGATGGTAAAAGCGCGTGCGAGTGAGTGTGGTGGGAAACGTCCGAAAATGCGTTTCAGTAAACTTAGCAAGCTGCATGCACACTTGTAGACGGCTTCGCACTGTAGGCTGTTCTTCAAAGTGCCAGACACCAAGATTCCGAGATCTTTTTGTGATTTACTCCATTCAAGCGGGTGGCTGCCAAGTGTATAGGGAAAGAGAAAGGGTTTTCCGACTTGCAACATTTTGCACTTGCGGAAATTAAATGGCATAAAAAGTAACCCTATAGAAACTGTTCTGATTTGGAACAACAAAAAGATGTAAAAAATAGGCTTTGCACTCGACCGTGGTCATGATGAACTTTTCCACATATTTTTCAATGTGCCTCGGTCAACTATCATGTCCATAAGACTCACTAATTCTGATCATGTTTACAAGACAATGGGGGGTATTATTATATGATTAACTCTTTAATCGTTATTACCCAAACAAGGATGATCTTTCTGTGTCTGCCAGGTCGATTTTCCATTATAACTTGAAAATGGTTTTTGTAAGCATCTTACAGGTTCTTACACTGAAATTTCATTTAAAGTCATAGTTTTTCAGAACTGATAGCAATGTTCAGCATCATTGGTCGAATATCCAAATATCCATTGGTAACACTTTCTGAAGACCGTATGTGCAATGATCTCCTGTAAATGTTTGTCGAATTTCATCCGAAAAATACAACAGCATAGCAAACAAATGCAGAACAGTTATTTGAATTACCAATAATGCTAATTAGTTACAACGAAGCAACAATACTCAGAAAGATTTCAAACATTGCGTTACATCTGCAAGTCTTTTACTTGGATATTTTCAGTAAACATTCTTTATTAATCTTTAATAACATATCATCTTACTATTTACAGTTTTGGTCACGCAGACTGACTGGACGCCGTGATGAATATGCACTCATATTGTGGAATACCGACAACGTGGAGCATACCACGCAGATTAACATGTTTGAGTTGTACATGGACAACGATCGCCAAAATCGTATTTTCTACAATCTCATAGACGTGTTCCATGAAGTTGCGAAAATGTGAATCCGAGTTTGGGATTTCATGAGTTTTACCGTTCCACCTCGAGGAGTTTAAATGTATCTGGTGAAAAAATGAAAAAAAGGTTCTAAATAAAATGTTGATAAGATTATTTCGTTTCTTGTTGGCTATATGAATCGGTAATTCAATTGTGTCACAAATATTGGTTGTTAAATTAAACCGAAAGAGATTTGGCGAGACATTCTACAGCTGTTGTTGGTCTCCTTCGGTCGATAACAACCTGGGAGAAACCGCAAGCGCATTATGGTGTCATGCTCCGTAGCTTTTAGAATGACCAAACAGTGTGAACCTGCATTCAATTTCAAGGGACTGTATTGCCTCCTTTTATCACGGTTGGAAACTATCTGCTTGAAGGAGTACATCATTTCACATACCTTAATTTAACCATTGCGTATAACCTATCGCTAAACACAGATTAGAAGAGCAGCTGTCATTTTGTCCATTAGACTCTTGTGTTTGAGGCAACCGCCACTTGACTTTAAAGACAAATTGTATAGGATAAAGCTCGTACTGAATGCTCTATTGTACAACATTGAACCATGGACCATCCACGCAAGACAGGAACGGAAGTTGAATGACTTCCATCCACGTAGCATCTGTCGTATCTTGAACATATCATGGATGGACGATATAACGAATACTGAAGTGATTTCTAAAGCTGGTCTACAGAGCATGTCCTCTCTACTACGACAGCGCCACCAATGTGTGCTGGGTCTGTTCTACAGAAATAGTAAATTGTCGTAATTCAAAATATCTACTTAATGGACTGTCAAAATCGGCAATTTGAGCTTTGGTACACATGTGTTTGCGAAAGTGATCTGAAAGCTTTTACCATTCACTGGACAAACAATATTTAGCATTCATGCACTAAATGTTGCGTTGCGTGTTATGGGATTCAAAGTGATTCAAAGTGATTCGAAGTTGTAATGGTCTAAAAAGCATTTAGCTTAACAATAACCATAGGATGGAGTTATGAGTATATACAATAAAAAATAAGAAGAACAGGGAAACTCATGTAGTGTAAATCGTATCAAAGTTTGGGTTGTCTCTCAAGTGTTTGTCCAAATTAGCTTTAAAAATATCCAGGTTGGCTGAGTGTGTAACAGTGGAGGGGAGGGTGTTCCATGTGAAACTTACACGTACAGCATACGAATATCTTCGACAGTTCAGTCTTGAAGTGGGAATAAGCACTGAAAGTTCATGTTTCCGACTGGCACGGGGTGGCGAGCGTGTGAAAAGTTTGGACAAGGGATGGTTAGGGACGTGCATAATATTGTACATCAGTATGAGGTCACCTCTTAGTCGACGACAGCGAAAGTCGAAAAGATTGAGACTCCTCAAACGTTCTTCATATGGTTTAGCAGCTAGTCCGGGTACAAGCTTTGTGGTTCGGTGGTAAATACGCTGCAGAAGATTGATGTCTTTCTGAATCCAGGGTGACCAAGCCTGAACAGCGTACTCCATCGCTGGTCTCAGATAGGTGTTCATGATACGGGGTACTGACTGATTGGAGAATCTGCCGAAAATTCGTCTCAATAACGCCAATACTTGTGATGCCTTTTTGTAAGCCGCTTTGCACTGCAGTGAAGTCTTCAGACTTGAACTGGTCCAAACACCCAAATCCTTCTCTTCAGTTGTCCAGACTAGTTGGTGGGACCCAAGAGTGTAGTTGTAATTCACAGTCTTTCCAATGTTTAACACCTTGCACTTTTGGAAGTTGAAGGGTAGTTTGTTTCTCAGAGACCAATCGTGCAATGTGTTTAGATCTTTCTGCAAAGTTTCACAGTCATCATTTGTACGTATGCTTCTCCAAAGCTTTATATCGTCTGCAAATAACATAATCTTGCATTTAACACGCTCGGGAATGTCGTTTGCGTAGATCAAAAACAAAATCGGTCCGAGGACCGAACCCTGGGGCACTCCGCTCGTAATTTTAAATGATTTCGATAAGGCGCCGTCAACTCTGACTTGGGCACTCCTGTCGCGTAAATAGTTTTCTAGCCAAGCAAGAAGTTTTCCTGTTATCCCGTGCAATTCAAGTTTCTGGATTAAAATACTATGATTGACGCGGTCGAAAGCCTTTGACATGTCTAAAAAGCATGCGTGGATGGAGTAACCATTGTCCACACACTCAGTCCAGTCGTTTAAGGTGAGCAAGAGGTTAGATAGACATGAGTGATGTTTCCTGAAACCGTGCTGTTCAGTCGCAAGCAGTCTATTGTTTTCGAGGTGATGGGTGATTTTTTCCGCTACTAAACTCTCTAGCACTTTAGAAATTACTGGCAACAACGTAACTGGTCTATAGTTCGCAGCGTCAGATCGACTCCCGCCCTTGTAGATTGGTGTGATGATACCAGATTTCCATTCCGCGGGAACGATACTATTTTCGAGCGAAATTTGGAATAATGTGCTGAGTGGACCACACAATGAGGATGCGCATCGTTTGAGGATAAAAGGAGTGATTCCATCTGCTCCTGGTGACTTTGCGGTATTCAAACGAAGAAGTCTGAGCATTACACACTCATTGTTTATTGAGATTTCATTTAGTATTTCATTCGAAAAGCCCATCAAAAGCGGTGTAAGATGCACTGATTCCTTAGGGCTAAAAACTTTGCAGTAGTAACCTGCAAGAACTTCGGTAGCCTCGAACGCAGTCGTAGTTAGACCATGAGGTGTGCGTAGTGCTGAGATTCCTGGCTTAATTTTTGATGTAGTGTTAACGATCTGGTACAGGACTTTGGGGTTCCGCTCCATCATGGTCAGTAGTCTTGCCTGATGAGACTGCTTATCCTCGGTGATAAGAGAGGTGACCTTGTTCCTCAACAGACGATATGTTTCCCAATTATCTGGCATCGGATTCTGGACATAGTTTTTCCATGCATCGTTGCGTATCTTAATCCACTTCCTTGTGCGGCTTCTCAACGTGAAGGTAAATCGTTTTTTCGCTGTCTTTGGCACAAATCTGGAATGTAGGTTTATTTCATCACACAGCTTCTCTATGAAGTTTACCCAAGAACGATGCACGTCCGTGGTGTCTGGTTTCCAGTCAGAAATCGTTCGAAGAGCATTGTGAAGACTTCCAATATCCAGTTGTAGTTTTGTTTTGTTGATGTCATTCATTCTCTCAGCTTGACAAACATAATCGAATAAGAGGACCAGGTGGTCGCTAGAACCCAATGGAGTTTCGTAGCTGAGATTTTCGACGGCGTGTTCCTCACTCGTTAGTATTAGATCCAGGACGGATGGCCTTTTACCATCTCTATATCTAGTGTTATCAAATACGTGGTTATAAAAAGGTATATCAAAGATCAGTTCTTGGAACGCATCGACGAGCGAATTCGTCGAAAGAGCGTTTTTCTTCATCAAGTTTGGAAGGTTGACGTCTCCCGTAAACTGGAGTGGCGTTTGAAATCTGGCAGCCAGAAGTCGAATTTTCTGGAGTAGTTCAACATTGTGCGCGTCACTTGCGCTTGGAGCACGATAAATCACGCCAACAATGCAATCATCTCCAGTTGTTAGCTTTATTGAGCACCACAAAGTATCCTGTACACGTAGGTCAATATCGTCAATTTCTCTGCAGGATAACTGTTGGTTGTAGTAAAGTGCTACGCCACCGCCGCGTCCCGTACGGTCTTGACGGAGAAGAGACATTCCTTTCAATGCCAATTCATTGTCTGATAAATGAGGTTCAAACCATGTTTCGGTAATTGCAACTAAGTCCGGTGAGTGCTGTGTACATACGGTATCAAGCTCCTGTATTTTGTTTCTCAGACACTGCGCGTTTGTATAGAGACACTTTATGGTTTTATGGGTTAACAATGATGGACAATGTGAAAGACTAGTTTTAGTTCCAAGTTGTGATATGTTTGGCAAAGATTGAGGGTTAGTATGCATAAATTCAATCCGGTTCACAGTATACAGCTGAGGCGTTGAAGTCGTTTCTACTTTTCCGACTCGGCATGAGTCGGACACAGATCGTTTTTTGGAGAGCTAATTGAAATGACTTGACTTGGGCTTGTGAGTGGTATATTGTCTGCAGGATCTAGTTTATTTGTTTTCGGAGCACTCATTCTGACACCACTTGGTAGCTTGCGACTGTTTTGAGTCCATTGTGCTCGAATTAAATCAGTCATATTGCTAGTCAGGAAGGTGATTTTAAGCGGTCGGGGTCCATCCCATTTGTATTGGATGGGCTAGGGTATCCTGAGCGTATCTATTGCGACAGTTTCATTTACATCGATAGTTTCGGATATAAACTTCCATTGTTGTCGATCATGTTTTTCTGTTTGATTAGGTGCTAGATTTTCAGCACACTCAGGAACACCAAGCAGTACTTCTTGCTGATGCCCGATCGGAGACTTTTGATTTACGTTCCCAGCATGGGAGATCAGCGAAAATACGAATTTTTAGGCCATCAATACTCTTTAATAAGTATGAGTCTAATAGTATGTTTTCCAGGTCGTTTTCGTTCTCCAATATCACCTTGAGTAATCTCGGATCACCATGATGGGGTGATTTCGGGTGTCGACTCAAACGAACTTTAGCTGAGGGTTTAATGAGAACCAGGTTCATCACGTCACAGAGTCTGCTCCATTCGGCCAAATCGTGCTTTTTCCTGTCGTCGAACAGTGCATCTTTTGTTTCAGGAACGTTGGTGCAAATTACGCTGAGACTATGGGTCTTCTTCTTTAAACCACCAGCAGGTTGCACCGGTGCTGTTCGATGAGGCGTCTCACCGTTGACTTTATTGGTATTCCTCTTTACATTCACAGCAGATGCTGTCTTACGCAACTTAGTAAAGAAATCATCTCTATGGCTCCTTTGTTGTCGCATTGGATCACCACTAATCACCGAAGATGCACCACTAACCAAAGTTGACTTTTGTGGTGTTTTATCGGCGTTTGCTCTATCGCTGATTTCCGCTACGGGCGATGATGCATGAAAAACCTGTTCATTCGCGATTATAGCAATTTCAACTCGCTGTAGACTTTGCTCTAGAGCAGACATTCGTTTTTCAATTTTGTCTTCAAAGTCTTTAGATTTCTCTAAATCGAGAGCTGATATTGTCCTACAAACGGTGTCTTTAGTGTTGTGGCGAACGCCTTCATTCGATTGTCTACAGTTAATACAAACAAAGCAAACAGATGGATGTTTCTCGTCGTTCACAAGACGCACACAGTCATCAGTCAAATTGTTATCACATGACGCGTGTTGACGGAACCCGCAAAAAGTACATTTAACTGAACGCTATCAACGCTTACCGGGGTTAGACATGTGATGCAGAGGTCACACGGATCACGTGTCGCGGTCACAGCTAGATCGATCGATTTGTTCGTTTGGGCGATGGACCTCGTTACACGTTCGCACATGTTCGTAGGCTGCGTAGGGCTTGCCGGTTGATCGATAATCGGTGTTTTGCGAGTTGAGTGAGCTGCCAGTGTTTGCTGGCGTGGTTTCAGCATTGAACAAATAATCCGCAATAACTCGGTGATTGCAGAATATAGAATATGGAGCAAGGTGTCAAAACCTGTAGCTCAATGTGATGTTTCTGATGATAGCAAAATCCACAGTGTAGCTTGTTCTGCAAAAATCATTGTACGCGTGAACAAATTGGCCTTTACCGTCAAAACTGGTAACTTTGCTATAGTTCGACTTGAGCGATCGAAAAGTATGAAATCCGATAGGCGCCGTCGAGTGGTAGACAGAATACTTTAAACGGTATAAATCCGAGCAGATGCAACGAAGATATGGACAAAAATGTCAGAGCAACGAAAAATGCGACCGCACGCGGAATGAGGTTGTGTTTCTCTTTGAAGTATATTTAATTCTGAATATGGGCGCGTAAAATTCTATGGGTTATAAAACTATCGTGTGCAACATAGTTACATCAATTGGCAGTTTTGAATAGACATCGTTGGTAAATATTTGCATGTGCAAATGAATTATATCATAAATCCCACTGATGCAAGCATCACATTTACATTTAAGAAAGATCATCTAAATTTCATGCATTGCTATCCACATTTTTCAACAGGTTTCCTATTTTTACTCATATTCGTCAGTAACTGTATTTTACTTTTGATTAAAAACTTTTAAACGGTGCGATCAAGTAACACACAACAAACCACTCCAACTTTATCGCCTAAACTTTAGAAGGTATTTTTATTCTGTCCGTGTCTGTTATACTTGGAACAATTTTCCTTCTACCGTTGCTCACTCCACTAGATTGCATGACTTTAAAACGAAATTAAACAAATTGTCTGATTATTAAATATTCCAGAATACTCTAGCAATACAAAGGCAAAGAGAAATATGTAATCTACGGTGTAATTATTGTAACTGCCTAAAATTCGTCGATATGAATAAAGCCAATTTCTTCTTTGTTCTTTCATGTTTGCTGTAGAATTTGTGCTCAATCGATCAAATACACATCTTGGTAATCTGTTTTGAGAGTTTCAAAAATGGCGACGGGAATAGTGGTAATTTTAAAATAGAAGCAGCATCAAATTAAAATTCTTCTGTACCACAAAACGACGACAACAAATCTGCATATCCCGATTTCAAAATTACTCGAGCAACAACAACAAATAATAAAACAGCAACAGCAACAAAGGGAGATGCTGCAAACAACCGTTCACACATATAATTGCACGAAGAATGTATGCATGCCACTGTATCCCAAGTGCAAGAACTCTGATTACAACTCAACTATCCACAAGAAAAACTGCCATGGCTTTGGTTGTGTGACTGTCAGCATGCGTGCACGCGTGCTATCTGGATATGTCGAAAGCTTTCGACAGAGTTGATCACTTCCTACTGCTACGGAAGCTGAAACAGATTAGTATTGACGGGCAGCTACTCGTATGGTTCGAAAGCTACCTCTTCTTCTTCTTTCTTTCATCAATGGGCGCTAGGCAACCGTTTCGAGTTAACGGGGTACAATCTCGAGCCATTAATACCTCCAGTGGTGTACCGCAAGGTTCCGTTCTCGGTCCAGTGCTTTTCTTAGTGTTACATCAATTATTTACCTGAGACGCTCTCATGCAAGGTAGTTCTTTTTGCTGATGATGTTAAACTTTGGATGCGAATAAAATCAACTTATATTGTTCTTATATTGTTCTTATATTGTTCAGTGCCGTGCGGTCGCATTATTTTGAGCTCCTGATTATCAGGATATACTGTTCTTAAACTTATACTTACGTGAACATATTATACGTTGTTGGACTCCTATCTATCTCTGGAGTTAGCCGCAGTTTTCTCTATTATTATTCCTAAAATACGCTGATTCAATAGCTGTAGTCAGATAGTCAACACTGGCTATCTATCTCTGGAGATAGTGGCAGTTTTCTATATTACTATTCCTGAAATACGCTGATTCAATAGCTGTAGTCAGATAGTCAACACTGGCTATCTATCTCTGGAGATAGCCGCAGTTTTCTCTATTAATATTCATAAAATACGCTGATTCAATAGCTGTAGTCGGATAGTCCACACTGGCTATCTATCTCTGGAGATAGTCGCAGTTTTCTATATTACTATTCCTGAAATACGCTGATTCAATAGCTGTAGTCAGATAGTCAACACTGGCTATCTATCTCTGGAGATAGTCACAGTTTTCTATATTACTATTCCTGAAATACGCTGATTCAATAGCTGTAGTCAGATAGTCAACACTGGCTATCTATCTCTGGAGATAGCCGCAGTTTTCTATATTACTATTCCTAAAATACGCTGACTCAATAGCTGAGGTCAGATAGTCAACACTGGCTATCTATCTCTGAAGATAGCCGGAGATTTCTATATTAGTATTCCTGAAATACGCTGATTCAATATCTGTAGTCATATAGTCAACACTGGCTATCTATCTCTGGAGATAGATAGGGCACATCAACAAATACACGAGATGTATTTTCCATGCTGTCTCGTAGCAAGTATTTCGACAGAAGTACATCTTCTAAATCCTTCTCAATTTGAACTACTACCTTAAGCAACCGCGGCTTATCTTGGTGTAGCGCTTTGGGAGGACGACTCAAGCAAATCAACCAAACCGGGTGGATCGCTTTGAGATTCATGCGAGTGCACAGTTTCAACCATTCAGCCAAATCATTCTGATGTCTATTCGAAAATAACGTCTCAGTCGACTCTGGCACGTTGGTGCAGATAACACTAAGAGAGGCAACTTTCGCTAATGGGGCCTTCGATGTGAACGTTTTCGGCTTTAAAACGCTTTTAACACTCTGCTGGGTGCTGTGCTGCAACAATTCAACCTTTTCCATAGATTGGTTTGGTGGTAAAGTTGAGTATGATGGATTATCTACCGGCTCTTCGGCAGTAACGACGGGTAACGACGGTGTCTTTATGACGTTTATTATCAGTTCATTTAGTTTTTGTATACTGGATTCCATTCCATTTAGACGCGTCTCAATATCATATTCATGGGTTTTCGTCGCCGAGGCTGACGGTGTTGATTTGGCCTTGCAAACCAGACAAACATAACAAACTCCAGCGCAATTATCTCCAATTATAATCGATGCTAAATCCGAGGTCAGCGATTTATCGCATTTAGCATGAAATTTCGACAAACAATCGTAACACGTGACAGACTTTGCCTTAGGACTTACCGACTTCCGGCAAACCGCACACATGCAGCCCGGTGCGCTTTGTTTTCATTTCGGGGTCAGGGTTATGAGCAGCACTGTTCAGTGCACTGTTCAGTTTGTGCACAAGCATTGGCTCGGTCGAGCGATCGATGATGAATATAGTGTGCGCGACAAAAAATTCAGTGTTCACGAAAAAGAGCAAAATAAGAATTTAATCCGGTGATACTCTTCGTTAGTTGATCGCACGATGTTGAAAGTATGACCAGTCGACGGCGAAGAATAAGATCTTTCAGATGACGTTAATCCCTTTGAGGACTTGAAGAGTATTAACAGAGTTGCACGCGTAGATCCAATATGAGAAAATCACGATAAATCCCAATGTGCTCGTATTATCGAATATCGCTACGAGAGTGGTATATCCATAAAGCTGAGTTCGAGAGAAGTCCAACAACGTATAATATATCCACGTAAGTGTAAGTTTAAGAACAGTATATCCTGGTAATCAGGAGCTCAAAATAATGCGACGGCACGGCGCGAGTCTAACAGTACAATGGTGAAGGTCCTGGGTTGGAGTCAGACCCGATACAGGATATGCACTGCTGATGAGCTCTAATAAGAGCAAAACTCGAGTCCAATAGATTAAACGTGATATGTCCAAGATACCGCCGACGGTTAAGAGAAAACGTTTTCAACTAAACGAAACGAAGTAGCCTGGCGCGGTCAAATTTACCAACGGTATACTTCCCAGGCGTCTAATTAATTTTACTGCTCCTCTCACACGCTTATTCAATCTCAGCTAACATGAAGGAAACGTACCACCGCTTTGAAAATCAGGGATGATAACTCCCATTCATAAAGGGGGTAGCCGTTTAGATTAATAAACTATAGACCGGTACCACTACATCTGGTGATATCTAAATTAATGTAACGCCGTGTGAACGCCCACCTAAAAGAACATTTTGAAAACCAAAATATTTTGACTGCCACACAACACAGTTTTCGAAGAAATCTTCTTTGAGTATTGTATCGCGTTGTTACATAGCGCAAAGCATTAATCAGTTTATTGTTTAGATCGAGAGTTGCTGTTGGAGAACGATAGATCACTCCAATAATGCATCGGTCTTCTGAAGTAAGAGTCAGAGAACACCAAAGTGTGTCAGTGATATCAAGGATCACGTCGTTCATAGCTCTACAGATAAACGATTGCTTGAAGTAGAGTGCTGCTTCTCCGCCATCGCCTAAACGGTCACGCCGGAATAGAGACATGTTGGGCAAAGAGAGTTCATTATCAGACAATGAGGCATGGAACCACGTTTCTGTTACTGCAACTATGTTTGGCGCCGTTTCATTACAAATCTCGGACAATTCGATTAATTTGTTGAAAAGGCTGTTCGCGTTTGCATAGATGCATTTAATCGTATTTTTCGTGAGTAATTTCGGTGTGTAAACCGAAGTTATTGGTCCGGCTTCTTTGGATGGTAAAACATGTGTGCGTCTTATTGGTCGCCGACGGCTTGAATCGACAATTAGTTTTCGGTGTGAATTGCTCAGTCCGACTCGCATCCCAAATTATTTTTTAGGGAATGGCGAATCTCAGTGATTATCTACATGAACGCGGGTTTAAACTTGGTATGCGTTTCAGCAATATGTGTTTGAACGAAGCACAATTAAATCAGAGTTGAATGTCATGAAAGCATGGAAGTTGGATCTCGTCAAGATTACCGGTTGTTTTACAAATGATCTCAAAATAATTCATGGATTCTCTCGCATACGACATTTGATGGATCAGCTTGGTTTAAAGATACAGACCGCCTGTTATGTGAGCGGAAAACATGCATTAAATAATAAAGAGTGGAACGATGTTGATCCTGAGGATTTGTTGAAAGGTTGTGATTCCTGGCGACTGCACTCAACACTTGAAAATTGGTTTTCACCCAGGAAACTGAGTGATTGGAGAAATTGAGCCAACTTGCTTAGGTCAAACGGTGGCAAACGATTCTGGTTTGATCTAGGACCGATTGCCATATTGAAGATCATGAGTCAACTACAACACTTCACAATGCAAGTAGCCATGCGATGCATGCTTTTCATGCCAATGATGTTAACCGGTGACCTTGATCAACTGTAATAAGAAGAAATCAATTTGTTTACCAATAAACGATGTATTCGGATCAACCAAGATACTGGCGGGATGATGCCGATGACTATCCGTAGCAATCGTGCAGTGACGGTAAGTTGCTCGTCATTTGCGGTTCATCTTTCATTTTATTCCATTAACCGGACATTGCATCGAGTAGGGCTGGTGTATATCTTCAGTACAAATTGCACTATGTGTGAGATGATTGCGTTTTAATGATTGGGTGCTAATGTACTTAAGATAACTTCTACTCTATTGTTTCTACGCATTTTAAATCTGAATATGTTGTTGTTCAAGATTATGCTTGTTAACATAAAATACATTCAAATATTATGTTGAACCCGGACTATCCGATTGCAAATTAAACTTGCCATTTCCAACCTTCATCACGTTATGCATCTGATGATCATATTGTCCTTATCTGATACTTGTAAACAGCTCGAAACCCGGTCGTGCGATAAGCGATGTAATTTCATGAAAATAATTATGTAAAATAGACGAAAAGAATGATGTAACGAATTGCAATGAGTTAGTTATTGGTTCGCTCACTAAGTATTATACTATTATAAATTCATTCATTCATTCATTCAGTCCTCTCCGTGCCGGGTGGCACATGAGGCGAAGACAACTTCACGCCAGTGGTTCCGGTCTGTCGCTGCTTCCGTTGCCGTCTGCACCGTGAATCCTTGTGCATGTAGTTCGCGTTCCAACGTTCTGCGCCAAGTTTCCTTGGGCCGTCCCCTTTTTCGTTTACCTTGCGGATGCCAGTGCATGGCTACCTTCGTATGCGAACTGGGATCCATCCTGCAGACATGACCGAACCACGGATCTGTTGTCATCTTTTCCGTAGCAATGTAGGTTTTACGGGATAGGGTTGCTAGCCCTAAGCTCAAAGCTCCTCCTTTCTCAGACGGGGTTGGGGCCGTCCTTGGCGGAGTTATACTATTATATACTATACTATTCTATTATAAAACAAATCCTAAAAACAAATATAAAATGGATGTTTTCAAGCCAGAGCGTTTAGACGCATTCGCATACTTCGTGCGATAACATGAGATTAAACAAGTTTGCTTTCACCAATAATGTCCAAGTTCGGCTTCAAAGTTTGAACAATGTCTTCTATTTCTCTGCTGTTCCAATGCAGATTCTGCTCGAACGATTTCTATCTAACTTCATAGCAATTAATTGTGTAGAAAATCAACAATTTTTGTATATGTAACATCCATCAATTTTTATTTAGCAGGTATAATTTCTTTCTGGTTTGACTTAATCCCTTGAGTTCCTGGAGGAACATAGGGCCTCGGCAACTTGTCTCCACTTTGGTCTGTCAATAGCAGCTAGTTTGATGTCGTTCCAGTTAAGTCCACACTTGCGGATTTCCTCTTCACACGAGCGCTTCCAAGATAGCCTTGGGCGTCCGACCCGTCTCTTCCCGATTGGGTTCCATACCAGAGCATGGCGCGTGGTGTCATCATAAGGTTTCCGCAAGGTGTGCCCAACCCATCTCCAATTTCTTCTACTGATCTGCTAGGCGATCGGGTCCTCAGCAGCAATCTGCCACAGGTCTTGATTCCTTATCTTTTCTGGCCATTTTACCCCATTAATTCGAAGAAAACACTTATTGTGGATTCATTGCAAGCGGCCAGAAAACTTTGCTGTTACTCTCCAGGTTTCCGATCCATAGATTAGCACGAATTTGACGTTGCCTCTGAATATACAGAGTTTCGTGCGTTCTGATAGAACCTTCGACTCCCAAATGGGTTTCAGAGCTATGAACGCGTATCTTGCTTTGCCGATTCTGGCGACTATGACTTCGTCCGTGCCACCACCTATTGAAACAATGCTGCAGAGGTAGACTAAGTGCGTGACGTCTTTGACTGCTTTACCATTGATGGTGATTGATGGGTGCTCATCAGTTAGCACACGAAGAACTTCTGTTTTTTCGGTATTCAGGCGTAGTCTTGCATATGAAGCAAAGTGTGCTAGTCTATCGGTATTTGTCTGAAGACGTTGGGGGTCACGTGATATCAAGCAGACATCATCAGCGTATTCCAGATTCTCCAAATGATCGGATTCCTTCCAATCGAAACCATTCCTCTCATCTTTCACTGTCTGTTTCATTATCCAGTCTATTACCAACAGAAAAATCATTGGGGACAACAGGCATCCCTAGCGAACGCCAGTCTCAACTGCAAATGGATCGGTCAGTCTTCCGTTGTGAATTACCTGACATCATACAGCTGCTTTTTGAGGTCCATTCACAGCGGTGGGACCCCATAGTGTGGCAATAGCTTCCATATGAATTCGCGGTCCACACTGTCGAAGGCTCTCTCAAAATCTATGGAGTTGAGGCCATGAGGCGATTGCCATGCAATGCTTTGTTCAATTATTATGCGGAGAGTCGCAATTTGGTCGATACAAGACTTTTGTTTTCTGAAGCCTGATTGCTCTGGCCGTAACACTTGATAACTTAACCCCATTCGAATAAATTTGCCTTGAGGTATGAGTGTAAGGAGTCTGTTTTTCTATATGAATCAGTGGAAGTAGGCGATACACGATTGCTCATCAATTACTAGCGGTTAGCTGTATGGTTTGTGTACTCATGTACGGCTGTATATTTTTTTCTGTCAATAAAAATAATATATAAAATAAGATTGTGGTTTAGCATAAAAAGTAACCTTATAGAAACTGTTCTGATTTGGAACAACAAAAAATGTAAAAAATAGGCTTTGCACTCGACCGTGGTCATGATGAACTTTTCCACCAGGTTTTCAATGTGCGTCGGTGAAACTATCATGTCCATAAGACTCACTAATTCTGATCATGTTTACAAGACAATGGGGGGTATTATTATATGATTAACTCTTTAATCATTATTACCCAAACAAGGATGATCTTTCTGTGTCTGGCAGGTCGATTTTCCATTATAACTTGAAAATTGTTTTTGTAAGCATCTTACAGGTTCTTACACTGAAATTTCATTCAAAGTCATAATTTTTTAGAACTGATAGCAATTTTCGGCATCATCGGTCGAATATCCAAATATCCATTGGTTCCACTTTCTGAAGACCGTATGTGTAATGATCTCCTGTAAATGTTTGTCGAATTTTATCCGAAAAATACAACAGCATAGCAAACAAATACAGAACAGTTATTTGAATTACCAATAATGCTAATTAGTTACAACGAAGCAACATTACTCAGAAAGATTTCAAACATTGCGTTACATCTACAAGTCATTTACTTGGATATTTTCAGTAAACATTCTTTATTAATCTTTAATAACATATCATCTTACTATTTGCAGTTTTGGTCACGCAGACCGACTGGACGCCGTGATGAATATGCACTCATATTGTGGAATAAATACAAAGTGAAGCATACCGCGCAGATTAACAAGTTTGAGTTATACAAGGACAACGTTCGCCAAAATCGTAATTTCTACAATCTCATAGACGTGTTCCATGAAGTTGCGAAAATGTGAATCCGAGTTTGGGATTTCATGAGTTTTACCGTTCCACCTCGAGGAGTTTAAATGTATCTGGTTAAAAAATGAAAAAAAGGTTCTAAATAAATTGTTGATAAGATTATTTCGTTTCTTGTTGGCTATATGAATCGGTAATTGAATTGTGTCACAAATATTGGTTGTTAAATTAAACGCAAGGAGATTTGGCGAGACATTCTACAGCTGTTGTTGGCCTCCTTCGGTCGATGTCAACCTGGAAGAAACCGCAAGCGCATTATGGTATCATGCTCCGTAGCTTTTAGAATGACCAAACAGTGTGAACCCTCATTCCATTTCAAGGGACTGTATCGCCTCCTTTCATCACGGTTGGAAACTATCTGCTTGAATGAGTACATCATTTCACATACATTAATTTAACCATTGCGTATGACCTATCGCTAGACACAGATTAGCAGAGCAGCTGTCATTTTGTCCATTAGACTCTTGTGTTTGAGACAACCGCCACTTGACTTCAAAGATAAATTGGATGGGATAAAGCTCGTACTGAATGCTCTATTGTACAACATTGAACCATGGACCATCCACGCAAGACAGGAACGGAAGCTGAATGATTTACATCCACGTAGCATCCGTCGTATCTTGAACATATCATGGATGGATGATATAACGAATACTGAAGTGATTTCTAAAGCTCGTCTACAGAGCATGTCCTCTCTACTACGACAGCGCCACCAACGTGTGCTGGGTCTGTTCTACAGAAATAGTAAATTGTCGTAATTCAAAATATCTACTTAATGGACTGTCAAAATCGGCAATTTGAGCTTTGGTACAAATGTGTTTGCGAAAGTGATCTGAAAGCTTTTACCATTAACCGGACAAACAATATTTAGCATTCATGCTTTGCGTGTTATGGAAAGTATATTTAATTCTGAATATGGGCGCGTAAGATTCTATGGGTTATAAAACTATCGTGTGCAACATAGTTACATCAATTGGCAGTTTGGAATAGACATCGTTGGCAAATATTTGCATGTGGAAATGAATAATATCATAAATCCCACTGATGCAAGCATCACATTTACATTTAAGGAAGATCATCGAAATTTCATGCATTGCTATCCACAATTTTCAACACGTTTCCTATTTTTACTCATATTCGTCAGTAAATGTATTTTACTTTTGATTAAAAACTTTTAACCGGTGCGATCAAGTAACACACAACAAACCACTCCACCTTTCTCTCCTAAACTTCAGAAGGTATTTTTATTCTGTCCGTGTCGTTGCACACTCCACTAGCTTGCATAACTTTAAAACGAAATTAAACAAATTATCTGATTATTAGATATTCTATGGTGAGTTCCAACTAGGAAGTTGACCATTGTGCAGACCGCAGTTGCGGTACAAAGACGTTAGCAAAAGAAATATGAAAGCTCTTGGCATTGACCCGGCGAGTTGGGAAGAACTTTCTTTTGACCGCTCACATTGGAGGCACTGTGTAATGCGTCGGCTGCATGCTGGGGAGGAGCAGATACAGATCTTGGCGGCTTAACGCAGATCACGCCGCCGACGTGCAACTGACGCAATACAACCGAGTTCTGACTATCGTTGCCAGCACCGCGGGAGAGATTATTCCTCCGAATCGGACTGTTTAGTCACTCAAAAAGCTGCAAAACTTGAACGTTTACGCGTTTCCGATGTACACCCATGGTCGACATCGACCGAAGGAGGCCAAAAACAACAACAACAACAGATATTCTAGATTACTCTAGGCAATACAAAGGCAAAGAGAAATATTTGATCTACGGTGTAATTGTTGTAACTGCCTAAAATTCGTCGATATGAATAAAGCCCATTTCTTCTTTGTTTTTTTTTGTTTGCTGTAGAAGTTGTGCTCAATCAAATACACATCTTGGTAATCTGTTTTGAGATTTTCAAAAATGGCGACGGGTATAGTGGTAATTTTAAAATAGAAGCAGCATCAAATTAAAATGCTTCTGTACCGCAAAACGAATATGCATATCCCGATTTCAAAATAACTCCAGCAACAACAAGACATAATAAAACATTAACGGCAACAAATGCAGCAGCAACAACGGGAGATGCTGCAAACAACCGTTCACACATAATTGCACGAATAATGTATGTATACCACTGTATCCCTAGCGCAAGAACTCTGATTACAACTTAACTATCCACACAAAGCTGTCATGGCCTTTGTTGAATGACTGTCAACATATTGTCACGTCAAAATACACCGCAGTACTACTGATCACACACATATGAACACACTGCAACCGTAAAAGCAACCATTCTCTATAAACAACAACCACAAGTCAACATTAACGTTTCCGCAGACATACCAACAATGTTTTCATTACAACTACTCACTACCACCCAATATTGCTGGCAAAAATATACAGAACTATTTGCAAACAGATGATAGTTCAGACCATATATGCTTTGAAAACATTCGATATTCCAAATTCACCAGTACCAAGTGTCGGTACTTTTAACCCTGTCTGGATTTTAGTGAAAAAGTTGATTGGATGGTCGATACATTCAAACGTGCAGTCATCAAATGCAAAAGGGAGAGAAAGTGTCAACCAAACGGCATAATTATAAAGACAAACAACCAATTATCTGCCATCTGAAGGGGCTTTCCTGGACGATCAATCTGGATATCACATCATGCAATGTGTCATAATTCTGTTCATGTAAAAGGGAGGTGCTTTGGACCAGTGAACGTTGACAATATCACGCATGCATCGACGATTATTCATGCGTCAATCGATCCGTCTTAATTAACTCGTTTCTCTTTGGTCCAAATGTGTAAGCATTGTGAACCGCATACTAGCACTAGAGGTCATCCTCAATTAATATTAAGCACAGCTTGTCTTAGGAGTTATAAATGATTGTATTCAAGTATGTATACTGTGATAAACAAAAATCGGCGTTCCAACATAAATGTCAGCCTTATTCGATACAAACCAGAAATCATTGAGTACTTGATGTACGGACGTGAGGTGCGCACTTGCTAATGGAGAACACCATCCAGCAGCATACCACAATCAGTAAGCACAGGATAGGCTTGATCGTGCTCACATTTCCCGGATTCACACACAACAACCGCTTTCTAGAGGTTTACAATCATCAGATAGAGACAGACGGATCGAGTTTATTAGGCCTAGAGTCCGGAACGTACTAATCGTTTGACCAATAATCACTTGATGGTTCTACATTTGAAAACCGCGCTATTTTGTAATAACAATATCCACAAGTGACATTGAAGTATCAATTTGTTAACCACAACAGCACTGTTTCAAATCGTATTAAACATATTATTGCCTTCACCTGATGACGACAAACAGCCAAAACTGAATAACATACATCTGAGAAAATCGCTGAATTGATTCCAGACTTTTCTTGTTGCTCCGATCCTTGTGACTCACATGCCACTCTGGATTTCGTAATTTTCAGATTAACCATGTGGTGATATTGAGTGATCTACATCAATGAACAATTTTCGACATGAACACCGCTTTTAAACAGGGTTTCTACAAGGATCCATGGTGTTCGAATAACAATTTATTTAGCGATCCCGGGTAAAACGTTATAAACGCTCATAAATGACCAGTGTATTATGTGGCTGACATTGCACGCACTTACACGATGCAACTAGTTTTAAGCATTTTAGTGGGTAGTTAACAAGAATCAAGAGTCAAACTTTTATGGTGAAAAATGCAATCGGTTTACATGTACCATTGGGTGTCAGCTATAAAGAAATACTCATGGTGGAATCAAACTTTCATTGAGGTTTGAATTGTGCGGCTTAAAATTCGGTCAATATAAAATGACGAAAGTACAGTGCTCTTTGATTGAAGCATCCAGGTTCGATTTGAAATCACAGATCTTGGTATCGTTGAAAATATTCTGTGATAGTGAATTCAATAGGAAGCAAATACTCACAGCAAACAAATGATATATAGAATCGAATCTTTATTGCGGCATAACGAGACAACTTGCATGAATCCGTGTATTCTTAGGGAACGGACTTCTATCAAATCGGGGAGAGTGTGATTTTATATGTTAGGATCATGTCACTTCTCACTCTCCTTTGTGTAAAATTGGTGAATCCCAACATGGCAATTCGTTCTTGGTATTGGATGTGCTACATTTCATTAGGTAGCTTCGTCGCTAGGTATTAATTATTATCCCGCAATCCAATGTCTTTACGGAGCCATGGTGCCCAAACTCGGATCATGTACTCTATCGTTGAATGGATGAAAGGATTTATAATGCGAATGAGCGTTTTAGGAGAAAACCGCTCAACTATTCTCTTCAGCATTCAAAAAATACCGATTGCCGTGTTAAATTCTTGGTGGCAATGACTATTCGGTTTCAGATTATTAGTAATCCAGATACCGAGATTCTCCTTAACTCGGGTTCTATCAAAATAATTGTTTATTGACGAGATCACCCATTTGGATTGTTAGAAAATATGTGCATGGAGCATTTTGAATAGTAAGCTCAAAATATGAAACTGTTCAGCCAAAGGTATGGTGGTCCTATGTCGATGATACATTCGTCATCATAAAACGTGAAGTTACCTCATCAAATTGGATCCAAATATCCGGGTTACAAACAAAATCGAGACTATGACACGTCACTTTCCTTTGAACTGCCTCTTGTGAAAGAAGACGGATAAAATAAGAGCTACGGTCTATCCTAAGAGAATCGACACTGATTCGGACTTGAGGTACTTCACGGTGCAACACTGAAATGTATTTTCTTCCGTAATGAAATTACATTTCTTCAAAAATGAGAACTTTGCAGCAATGTTATCGATAAAATGCAAACCCACAAAGACGTTAGTCGGAACTCACTGATCCTGTTTACCCTTAGAACCTGATTAAACACCAATTGAAATGAGTAAAAGACCCTACACTAAAAAGGAACAAGTTTGACGAGCAGCAGTTTCTATACTCTACGTTCAGGAAGCATCGGAGGAAATAAGTGGAATGTTTGATAACTCGAGCACCCGAGTAACACATAAAAATGGTAGAACGCTCCAATCCTCATTAACACATCGCAAGGATGAAACACCTTCAGGCTTTCATTCATAAAATGCGTATATAGAATCCACGGTAAGGGTTACTTGGATATTTATATTGGGCAAACATCGAGGAACTCAGTACTTGGATAAACGAATACAAAATTCCAATTGGTAAGCAGTCACGCGATTCCAGTGACTATCAATCACTGAACGGAAATTCAGCCCTAGCTGAACACTTGAAGGGAAACAGGTCATAGTGGTTATCTTGATAACGTAGAAGTGATAAGGTGGGGGTACAACCATAGATGGGACGCCTTCAAGACAACGCGGTTGAGATAAAAAAAACAGTCTTCGAAGTATGCTGCCAACACGATAATATCTCCACAATCTGCCGTTCCGTCCTGCAGCGTATAAACAGTGGCATTCAAGTATAAGTTTGTTTTACACTTATCCACAATCTCAACGTTCACTGAAATTATTCTTACTGTCTCCTGCTGACGGCAAACAACCAAAGAGCAGTTGTGTAGTTCAAGTACTTGAGGTGTGAACAAAACAATATATTGATACAAATCTCGCTTGTCTATTTTAAAAAGCCGTGTCAGAAAATCGCGGATATTTTATACTTTGCTTGCTATCGGAAAGCGTTTTCAGAATAAAGGAGCAATAACAATAATAGATAAACAACTGGGTGTGTCCAAATATCCCAAACCAACCATCCTCTAATAATACTATGGTTATATAACGTATGCTCTAGTTTGGATAGTACGATCTGAGCGGAATGGTACAAACATGTAAAATGTTTTTGTGAAAACTTGTTAAATTATTTCGCTTTGTGCGACACCATCAAAAGAAACAATGACTGATGCCAAATTGAATATTCATTCTCTCATTCACATTTTTCCGGTGACCGCAAAAGCATCGTAAGTAAGAAATTATGTGCAAAAGAACAAAGCATTTTGTTCACATGGAAATAGTACTGATGTTTGCATTAAACAATTAATTTTTATCGGCCGTCTGTTTTACAAGAATTCTCTGTCCGGTCACACACATATAATGGATTGAAACAAAGAAAGTAGAGTACAAACTATTCATAGCTTTACGGCGAGCCAATTGTTTTCTGAAAATGTATTGCTTGACTATCGGAGGCTGTTTATCAATGTTTCTTTCACTACAAAAGCCTTGATATGAAATGAAAATTGATTGTTTTTTTTTCACTGTTTAAAAACGAGATTATTGTGAAGTTCATATCCTATCACATATACCTTTGTTGTTATTCGTCTCATTTAGAGTGATGTCTCAATTAGTATGTCTAAACCATTGTTCAAGGGAAATGAATATTTCTGCCTTCCATCATCGCGGTTGCAAACTGTCAGCTTGAAACAATACATCATTTCATCTATCTTAGAAGGCTCGAAGCATATGGAATAATGGGAATATTGCTGAATTGGATAAGAGACTATTTTCCTGATAGACACGTCCAAGGTCGCGTTGGCAGCACCTTATCGGAATACTTTCGTCGAAACTACTCACCTACGGAGTACAGGGTAAACTCCATGCATGGATTAAAGAATTGTTGATATCTCGTGAGATGTATGTCAAAAACGAACTATCCGAGTCGATTAAAGTTGCCCGTGGTGTCCCACAAGGATCAGTCCTCGGACCGCTTTTGTTTTTAATATATATAAACGACTTGCCTACTGTATTACAGTCGTCCGTGCTTATTTTAGCTGATGACGCAAAGATTTGGCGCAAGATAGACTCCACAGACGACACACAGAACCTGCAACAGGATCTAGATATGATTCACACTTGGTCCATAGACAACGAAATGCCCCTGAATGCTTCGAAATGCAGCCTATTGTCTCTCAACAGCAAGTCGAGCAAAAAATATCATCTTGGTCGCACTGTTATTAAACCCGCCTCCTCCGAAAAAGATTAAGGTGTGATTATCCAATCAGACTTAGGAAACTCAATGCAATGTCGACTGGCTGCCTGCAAAGCTGAAAACAACTTGGGTCTCCTTTAAAGAGTCCTAGGTTCGTTTGACCCCAATATTGCCTGCAAATTGATTTCAACGTACATCCGTCCTCATGTTGAATATGCTATACCGGCATGGGATCCTTGGTTGAAAAAAGATATTCTGCTATTAGAAACTCCACAGCGCAGAGCGACAAAACTCGTCCTGGGACTATCAAATTATCCATACGAAACGCGACTCAAATTATTGAATTTGCATTCGGCTGAATACAGACGGAAACGAGGGGAACGTATATTCATTTGGACAGTGCTTAATCAAACAAATCATCCATGCGGTCATTTGTGTCATCTCTCCCATAACACACATCTGCGAGGTCATCAATTAAAATTTTACCAACAGCATAGCAGGTTGAACTGCCGCAAATATGCATTTTCCGTTCGCAATGTGCAACTGTGGAACAGTTTACCTACTCATGTGGTACAATCTGGAACTGTTGAAGTTTTCAAAAAATCACTAGATATCCACATGGAAAAGTATGTTTTTGTGTTTGACAATAATCTAACAATATTTTGATATTTTTACCATTCGACCCGATGTACGTTTTTGTGGGTCTTGTAAAGCATAGCTTTGTACCTGCATATAATCTATGAATAATCTATAAATGAATAATCTATAAACACATACGTCACGTGTGTGGTTCCGCAAGGCTCTGTGCTTGGACATCTTCTATTCTTGATGTATGTGAACGATATAATAGAGGATAATGGATGCAACGTGATACTATTTACCGATGATATTAAAATATGGAAATGTGTGAGGTCTGTTAATGACTGTATGGCATTACAACGGGATTTGAGTAACGTATTTCTTTGGTCCCATTTAAATGATAAACCATTTAACCCTGCGAAATATAAAATGCTGCAGCTTGGAAAATATCTGCACCACACGTATCAGCTTGGCACGCAAGATCTCGTCGGAACCACCGCAGTTTCTATATGATCTTATTTTGTGCATTGTACGGATTATGTATTCCCGTACCACCCCTCAAATTTCCTTTGCAATTTTCAAAAGCAAGCTCATTTATCAGAAATAGATCCGGCTGCAACTGCGCCAATCCTCAACAATGCACAAATTGTGACTGTGGAAGGCCCAAATAATTGCATTACCAGTAACGCCTGTTTATACAAGGGATTTCAGAGCATTGGTGACGTTTCGTAACTTGTGTCAGCTGTGGCGCTACAGAGACGTGACTAGAAAGTTTAAGGTGAAAGTCATAAAACAACAGAAGTGGAAAATGAACAAAAAGAAAACTGGAATTGTGTAGGCTGCACGTCTTCCACTAAACATGTTTGCGCGCCATCGCAGGCGTTAGGTGAAACTATCAGGTGCCTAACGCAATTATCCGTAATAGAAGCGTTGGTGGTGCAAAAACGAGTTAACAGGTTTGGACACGAATTGCGTATTGAAAATTATCGCTTTCCTAGCGCGGTTCCGTCCTTAGAATGGTATCGGTGTAAGTGTGACCAGACTATGACTTGACTCAAACAAATGAAGCTCACGACGTAATAAGTTGCGTCAGCCCGACTCTGCGGTTTGGGCCCGAGTGATCGCAATTCATATTGGCTACACTCTTTAAGACATTTGAATCCAAACCGAGTTATTCTCACTCTTGTTGTGAGTGTTTTGTTGAAGCACTTGCAATATTGCAATACAAGTTCGTTAGTTCTTTGTGTCTCGTATTTTTTCTATTATTTAATATGTTATAGAGTAATGGTTTTATGAATGTTTACCACTCGACACTTGCAACTGTTGTTGATGATGAGGACTGTCTTTATTTTCCGTTAGGTGAAAATCTACGATATTCCGAGATAGTTAGAACGTAGTTTACTCTGCAGTAGAACAATTTTCAAAACTATTGTACACAAACTGTAGCTCAAATAAACGGTTTAACTTTCAAAATTCAAGATTCAAGAATTTATGGAATAAAATAGCTCGTACCTGTACAACACCACAGGATATTCGTATGAGGACTATATATA
>JACCGJ010008040.1:0-40480 GCA_013407085.1 Atriophallophorus winterbourni
GCTATCGATTGATAAACAACTGTATCAACATGTGCATAAACTCATCCCTCAATGGATTGTAACAATAACACGAATGATGACCTCGATGCCCCAGACAAAGAAGGCAGCAAGTGATGCGTGTAAAATGTTTTGGCTGCTTGGGTAAAGTAATATCAACTGTGATAAAGCCCTAACGCAGGAAGTGGTATCGTTTATTAAGAGCGTTGATTGTTCCGGCGTTTTGCTACGTATGTAGTGCATGTCGAAGTAAACGGCCTAGTGATACACCTACAGATCCTCCCCTTGAGGCAAAGATGGAATCTGGAATAGAGATTTTGGGAAATTGTTATCGAAAACTTGGTAGATATAATTGCCAAAGCAATTCAAATCGCAATAGATGTCGCTCAAGGCGGCCAAAAAGCTGAGAAAAATACACCAGAAAGGGCTCCCGTAATGAATGTTGTGACTGCTTATCCGGGTGAAATAAAGATGAACCTAGCGAACCCTGCTTACCGTGGTCATCATCAGATAAATTGGCGAACACTTTCGCTAGGACTACCCACCGTCGAGTTGCGTCACACTCTAACAACCCAACATTTGCCCAGATGGTTACTAAAGCAGGTAAGTGTTCAACAAGAGCACTGACGCCTGAACTTCACGCAAAAGAGGAAGTTCTGAGCAAAACCGTCTCATATCATAAGGAGCCAAAAAACTATATAAAGCACGGAAAGACTTTAAGCGTAATCTGCACCAATATTACTGAGTTGGAAATTACGCTATTTCAAGCAAGGCAAAAAGATGACCTTGAGAATTGGTTAAGTGTTTGCAATCGAGTTGGCTTAGATTATATACACCAGGCGTCCCTAACTCGGCTTGCTCGTGAACCGAAGTCCCCGAATCAATACAAACCACTTTTGCTTAGGATCACTTTTGTCAACTAAAATGATATGGAAAATGTCCTACTGAATTCGTATTTACTTCGAGCACAAAGTGACTCACACCACCGTACCTTCGTAGGAAAGACAACGAACACCGAATGGTCGGGATCAAGCAGCATCGAAAAGTATTATTCTGCTCGACGTTCCGGAAAATACAGAGGCCACAACGGTTAATGAAAGAAAAACGCGCGATCGTAAACAGTGGTCATTTATTGTCGAGAATATTGGTTCCCCAAATTCTGTAGTCGTCGACATGTACAGAATACCTTGTTCGCCGAACTATCAAGGAAACGGCTCAAATCCACTTAAGGTTACATTTTTGTAAAGTAGCATGGCAAATGAAGTCCGATACGAACTAAAATTGTACAGAAACAGATTACCTGAAAACGTTAGGTTGTGCAATCCCAGAGTCGTTGCTGTGGTCGAATTGCAGCGTTACATTGCAAAATCATCCGAGACTGACACAAAGTCGACAGCGAAAAAGTGGTGATGTGACTCTATACTGTCACGAACGTCTTCAGTGCATGAAGATGCACGATCCGAACCTCGACTCAGAAGATACCCTCAGGTGTAGCCTTACACAAGAGTCCCAAGATGACAGTATCTTTGGCCTCGACGGTTGCTCAAATGGTTATTAGAGGCTCTACACCACGCCGGAGAGATGCGAAGCTCCCAATCACTGGTCATGGGGGGACTTCAAACTTCCTCATCTTTTCGTCAGATCAGATCATCCTCTACACATACTCGATCATAAATTCCGTAAGCTGATCGGCATGCTTCCACTACATAACCATGCGTCCGAAGAGGATAAGAGTTGCCGTCCATTTTGGATTTAATCCTTACTTCCGAGACTACGGCATTTGAGGTTGTTGACTACATTGCCCCCATCGGTCGGAGTGATCATCTTGTGTTAGACTTTGAATTTGTATGCAGCGCTAGACGAGTATGTGAGTCCGTAAAACTATTCAGAAAGATTGACTACGCGAGTTTACGTAAATCACTTGGGTTAGTTAACTGGCGAGTGCTTGATTATCACAACACGGAAACACATTGCACCGCACTCACAGTCAAACATATATCAAAATTCGCGTTTTGTTGATGAACGACGGGTAAGGGACTTTCGATCTAAGCTTTGTAGTCGCACGAAAAAATGGATCGGGCAAAGGAACTCAGTTTGAGTTCAACACAGAAATACCAGTTCTAAATCTTCCTGGCAACAATTTTGCAGAATTCGAAACAAAGTGAACACTCTCATCAAGGAAGGAAGGCAAAATTACCACCGCTTTCTATCTTTGAAAATGGAAGGAAATCCAAAATTGCTATATCCGATTGTCAATTCTCGATCGAGCGTAAAACCAGGGGTTTTCCTGTGCTTACTGAGGATGAACTAACAGTCTCAACAAAGGAAACAGCTGATGCTCTCGTTCAATTTTGTGCTAAATTTTTTAGTCCGTTAACGATTAGATCGACTGAAAAAGTACCGCCATCAACTGTGTCGTACAGCTGACTGAGATCGAGATCAGTTAAGAGATTATGTAACAACATTTGTGTCGAATGAACCCTAGGAAATCCCCTGGAGCTGACGGAATCACACCGACTGTACTGAAATCCTGTGGCCAGCAGCTGTGTGAACCATTTAGTGAATAGTTTAAACATTCTCTAACCGAAGGAGTGGTGCCAACAGAGTGGAATACAGTGGTAATTTCACCTATCTACAGGGGTGGTAGATGTTCAGATCATGCATGTCACCTTACCTCATGTGATATACAAAGTTCTAGAGCGTATGGTGACGAAAAAAATTGTTCATCACTTGTAATCACAAAATATACTATCTGTAGCGCAGCATTGTTTTCATAAATCTCGCTCATGCTTGACAAACTTGCTGACGGTGTTAAACGACTGGACCCAAGCGGTTGACGAAGGAGTTAGCATCCACGCTTGCTATATGTCTAAAGCTTTTGACCGAGTTGATCACTGTCTAATATTACAATAGTTGAAGCTGATGGGTATCAGCCGACAGCTACTCGTAGGGCGTGAAAGTTACCTCTGTGGCGCAAGGCGATCGTTCGAATCAACGGGGTATAATAACGGGTTATTGATGACTCTAGTGGCGTACCGCAGGGTTCCGTCCTCGGACCAGTAATTTTCTTGGTTTACATCAACGACTTATCAGAGACGCTCTCATGCAAGTTTATTCTCTTTGCTGATTATATTAAATTTTGGACGCCGATAAAATCAACTGCGGACTGTGTACAACTGCAAAGTGATTTTGATGCTCTCTATGAATGGTCGGTATCCGGTAATTGAGGAAGCCGAACAGATTTAGGTGTGCTGTCTTTCCTTTATTAGGTTTGTTTCGGTTACTGAGACCTAGTTTTGTTGAGCGGTGTTTGATTCGCTGCGCAAGTTTAACATCCTTTTTGAACCACAGAGACCATGACTGCACAGCGTACTGCATGACTGATCTCACGTGTGTATTCATGATCATTGTGAATATATTGGGCAGAGTTTACCCAAATACCCGTTTGACTAGATTGAGGACACATGTTGTCTTTGCAAAGCCAGTGTTAGTTTGAAGTGATGTTTTTAAACTGGAGCATATCCAGACATTTAAATCTTTTTCTTCACTGCAATTTTCAATATGTGAACCTATATGTTTTGTGAACTCTAATAGATTCCCAACGTTCATGAACCTACATTTGTTGAAGTTAAATGGTAGTTTGTTCTTAAACGACCAATTGTGAAGCGTAACAAGATGTTTTTGTGATAGCAGACAGTCTTCTAGGCTGATGCGGCGCTATATCTTTATGTCGTCCGCAAATAACAAAATGTTACATCGGACAATTTCCTGTATTTCATTGACATAAACCAGAAAGAGGATTGGAACAAAGACTCAACATTGGGGAACTCCGCTAGTCGCTGCGATTGGTTTGGATAATGCACCATCAACACATACCTAGGTAGTGAGATTTTTTAGTTAGTCATTTAGCCAATTTAACAACTTTCCGGTGATACCAAGCCTTTCAAGCTTCTGCAGTAGTAGGCTATGGTTAACACAATCAAACGTTTTGAAGATATCTAGATAACGGGCATGAATTGCTTGCTCTTTATCAACCGCTTGTGTCCGATCATTCAGCGCTATCAGAAAGTTAGATAACCAAGAAATATTACGTCCAAATCCATGATGTTTTCTCGAAAACAACCGATTATTTTCTAATTGGTTCATTAGATCGTCAACAATTAGGTACTCGATTAATTTGGAAATCACGGTTAACAGATGAACGAGTCGGTAATTTGAAACATCGGATCGATTTCCACCTTTATAAATAGGAGAAATTATTCCGCATTTCCAATCGTTAGTAATCACGCCATTTGTCAGTGTTTGTGTGAGCAGTCATGTGAGTGGTTTGTAAAGTAAATTCGTACATTGTTTTAATATAAGCGGGGTTATTCCGTCGGCCCTCGGATAGCCTCCGGTTTTATATTGAATGATGCTAGATGAACGCATTTTGACGTGATATTTATTTCACTTGTGGCAACCCTGGTTGAAATGGTTCGAATAAGAATGTAAATTGCATGTTCTCTTGGGCTGACTGATGAATCATCGTCATCCATGAAGCAACAAGTTCTGGAGCCAGACAAAAGTTGCAAAGCAATATGAAGCAGGAAAGCAGATACGCAAGCGCGTGGAAAAGGGAAAGCAGGCAAGCGAAATACGCAAAAGCAAATGCACAAAAAGCAGCTGGATTTTTTTGTAGTTTCACTACATGCGATTTTTGGTTTTTTTGTGTTTTTATGTAAAGTAATATCGAATAAAAATTATGACACACATAATAAAATACACTGGCGCCACTGACTTCGGTTTGTAGCCATATCGCGTAAGGTTTCCAGCCAACTATTAGGTGGAGCTTTGGACCCCACCCAGGCAAACGAATACGCCCAACTGAGCCTAGCGCTACGGTGAGTTTCTTCATCCCAACGCGCCACGTCATGGACTGGCCACCCGATCTTTTCTCCCAGCTTCTGTCAGGCTCTGCAAATAAGGCGCGGTACGGTAAACGGTGAGCAGGCATTCTTAACACATGTCCCAACCATCGCAAGCGAGCAAGCATCAGCATTTCTCTCACTCCGTGGCCACCTGGTCCTAACACCCGCTTGCAGACATCTATATTTGTAACACGATGCTGCCACCGAATGCGAGCAATTCTACGCAGGCAACGGGTATCAAAAACAGAAAGCCGACGGACATCTTCCGCTCGGATAGACCAGGTTTCGCAGCCATAAATGAGTGTAGCACGCACCACTGCGTTATACACTCGGCCTTTAGTATGGAGTGAAACATCGCGTCGACGCCACAGGTGGCGAAGGTTAGCAAACGCTGCACCCGCTTTGCGAACACGATGTGAGATCTCGTCCTCGACACAACCTCCAGCGGAGATATAACTGCCAAGGTAAACAAAGCTGTCGACCAATTCAAGATTGACATCGCACACAGTTAGGTTTGGAAGAGAGCCGCTCCAATACTGGGTAAGTGTTTTACACTTGTTAGGCGCAAAGCACATGCCATACCTTGAAGCTTCAAGTGCCAGGCGGTCCAGGGCTTGTTGCATTATATGAGGGTCATCTCCCAGAAGTGCGATGTCATCGGCATACTCTAGATCAGTCGCTCGCTCACCCTGTAGAAGTTCAACACCTGTGCCCACCAGGCCAGCTAAAGCTTTTCTCAGGACATCGTCGATCGCGAAGTTAAAAAGGAACGGCGAGATAGGGCAGCCCTGCCGCACCCCGCGGGAGATATTGAACGAGGACGACAATTGTCCGTACGCTCGAACCCTGCCCGAAGTTTGGCAATATAATGCTTTCAAGATCCAAACATACTTCTCGGGCACTCCATGTCTCAGTAGACAGTTCCAAAGACTTTCACGATCGATTGAATCGAATGCCGCTCGGATGTCAAGGAATACCACGATAGTTGGTTTACGAAAAGCGTGGCGTTGCTCCAGTAACTGACGGAGTGTGAAAATTTGATCTATGCACCCTCGGCCGGCACGAAACCCAGTTTGCTCCTCACGGATTTGCTCTTCCCGTTTGGTACTTAATCGGTGAAGCAGAATGGACGCCAAAGTTTTCGTCGCTCTGACAATTTTGATCATATATTCGTTGCATCTGCACGGATTTATACCATTTAAAGAATTCCGAGTATCACTCAACGATATCTATCGGATTTCATACTTTTCGATCGTGCAAGTCAACTTATCGCAAAGTTACCAGCTTGACGGGAAAAGAACATTTTGTTCACGAGCACAAAGTTTTTCCCAACACCAGCTATCCTACGGATTTTGCAATCACTGCAAAGACCACATTGAACTACAATTTTCGATACCTTATTTCGTGTTCTATCTTCTGTGGTTCACGAATTATCGCGGATTAACTGTTCAATGCCGAAATCTCGCCAACGAACACTGCCAAATCACTCAACGGACAAAACACCCGTTATCGATCAACCGACAAGCCCTATGCAACCCACAAACATGTGCGAGCGTGTCACGAGATCCATTGCCCGGACCGCGAAAATTATCGATCCAGCTGTGACCGTGGGAAGTATTCAGGCGACGGCGACACTGAATCGTGGTGACCTCTGCATCACGTGTTTAAATCCGGTAAGCGTTGATACTGTTTCAGTTAAATGTGCTTTCTGCGGGTTTCACCAACACGTATCATGTGACGAGACTTTAACTGATGAGTGTGTAAGGCTACTGAACGATAATGACTATCCATCTGTTTGTTATTTCTGTCATGCCTGTAGAAATTCAAATATAAATGGTCATCGCAAGATTATACATTCATCTGTTGGAAAAGTGTCTAATACAATAGAGAGTAGACTGTCGCAACTGGAAGAGGAGCTTGCACGAGTGAAAAATGCTGTAGAGCCATTAATCAAGCCTAAACCATGTAAACTGAACAAACGAATACGCTCAACTTTACCACCACCAAACCAATCTCTGGAAAAGGTTGAATTGTTGCAGCACAGCACCCAGCAGAGTGTTAAAAACGTCTAGCATGAATCTCAAAGCAATCCACCCGGTTTCGTTGATTCGCTTGAGTCGTCCTCCCAAAGCGCTACACCAAGATAAGCCGCGGTTGCTCAAGGTAGTAATGCAAAATGAGAAGGATTTAGATGATGTACTTGTGATTCTTATTGAGAACAAGGAATTCCCCAATATGGAGTTACGCGCAAAATCCCAGGTATTTCAGAACCAACGAAGATTTGTCAACAAAAGCGGTACTATATTGAGGCAATCAAAATAACTGAAAAACATACCTCAAATATTGGGTTAACCGGGTTAGATCCGGGTCAATGTCAAAAACAGTATCGAGCACGTATCACGTTACGCACACGAGTCCAAACCAAAAATAGCGCGGTCCAAATGGAGTCAATTATTCAAGGTGGAAGAGTAAAACAAAGGTGCAGTAGGAAACAAGGAAAAATAGGAAAGTGTTTGGATTTCACAATTCACATGAAATATTACAAATAGATATTGGAAGGTGAAAGGATTCAACACCGCCCCCCAAAGCCACCTTGGCTTTCTAACTATTATCACCTTCCAAAAACCATACTCGGCGTATATCTCGTTTAAGCTTTCCATCTGCAGTGCGATGCAATACTTTACGCAAATGTCCGTCTGCATCCGATATGATAGTCCCTTTTTACGAACCGCGCGATGCATTCTCGTTCTGGCAGAGAACATAGTCACCGACAACAAAACCACTCCTGTAATGCTGTTAGTTAAACCAGGACCAGATGAAGATAGACGCTTGGTACCGACAACAACCGGAGACAGAGGACCCGCTTTCTTCGAATTCGCCGGCGATGCTGAAGACATTGCTTTCACACAGGAAACAGCAACATCATCGTCACTCGAATCAGAGTCCGAACTGGACGCGGCAGCACGCTTCGATCCAGCGGCAACAGTTAACGGAGAACCTTTGGCTAACGGGGGCGTCGCTCTCGTGGACAAAGCTGCAACCTTTGCATTTCCTGCAGCAACCAATGGAACATCATCGTCCCTCGAATCAGAACTCGACGTAGCATTACGTTTCGAACCGGAACCAGATAAACAAGCACTCTTACCAATCACGTTGACTTTCGATATTATATGTTTATCTTGTATGGACATGGACAGTGTACTGCAATCGCGATTCTCGAAAAATTCACTTTCAAACAATTTCGAGATATCCTCGTTTATGTCTCTTTGGGTGTTGAGGCAATTTATCGACGCTCTATGCCCGACTGTCGACGTAGGACCAATAATTGTCCATCCCAATGGTGTCAAATGTGCGAATGGTTGTTTTGGCTTACCGAGCCGCTGCTGTAATACCCAGTGTACTTCCGGAACATTAACTCCCAATAAAATACGAACCGTTTTATCCGGAATGCGAGTTAACTTGACGTCTGATAAGTGACTCAATTGCGTCAATAATGATTCTTCGGGAATTTTCACCCTTTTAACGGGAAGAGAATCCATCACGTACGCCTGATCGACATCAACTTTGGTGCCATCATACAGAGATTGAATGACAAATGACGTGATGGCAGTTTTTTGCTTGCGTGTACCATGCACTGAGGTAACGTCAACATAGGCTGGCGCACCTGACGGCCCTAATTCCTCGGCTAAGTCAGCTGTCACCAATGTCGCATCCGACCCGTTATCCAGAAGTGCATTCGTAAGAACTACTCCGTTCGGACCTACTACCCTCACTGCAATGATGGACAAGAAACTGCTACATCTTTGAGTGCTTGTTGAATTAATCTTCATTGCGTATTCACGCTGAACGTTACGATGTAAGAGCAGGTGATGTTTACCCTTACAACCATCTTTCTCACATCCAGAAGCTTGTCTGCAGTCAGCTGCTATGTGGTTTGCTTGAAAGCAGTTGAAGCAGAGTTTAGACATTTTAAGTCTGTTAATCCTTTCAGCATAAGACAGACTGCCGAACGATGTACAATTTTGTAACGCATGTGTCATGGAGCACTGTGGGCATCGCGATGACTCAGTTGTTGAAGTGACATTCAATCGAATTCTTCGAGTATTCGCATGTGTCAATGAACCAGCCTTCGTTTCACGCCCACTAGCTAAAGCACCGAAACAGCTAGTAGCCATTGAGACTTGTCTCTCCAAGAAACGAACTAAGTCCCCAAAGGTGGGCTCTCCATCAAATCGAATGATTTCATCAACGCACTCAGCCCACTTGTATTGCAAATGTTTGGGTAAGCGCTCGACAATTAACTTCAAATTTGTCGTATTGTTTAGTTCGCTCAAGCGATTCAACTGTCCAAGAGCAAGCTCGCAATTGCGCAGTCTGCGTGTCAGGTTTCGAAGCGAACCGATGTCATTCTGATTAATGATGTCGCCATTGAGAATCTCTTTCAAAAATGACTGGACGATATCATGTGGGCGACCGAATTCCATCTTAAGGATGCGTCGGGCTTGACAATATCCTTCGCTATCCGGGAGGTAAATTCAATGTTCAATTGCGCTCTTCGCATCGCCAACGCAATAATATAGCAAGTACATCAACTTGCGATTTTCGCTAGTGACGCGGTCACCGACAGTCAGTTCAAAGGCTTTGATAAATTTGCAGAAATCTGTTGGATTGCCATCGAACCTTTCAATGTATCTTAGGCAATCCGTCAACATGCGTATCATAGTTTCGCCTCGAGCCCGCTGCATACATCGGAGCCTCACGCAACATCGAACTAACGGAAACCGGACTCCCAACCATAGTTTGTCGTAAGGGGCAGATTTTTTCTTCACGCATCACAAAAGAGTCTCGGCCGATATCACACTTAACATCTTCGTCAGACGAATCGAAATCATGCATCATCTTACGCTTAGCATCTAGACTGCGCCTGCGGATCTCCAGCTCTTTCATTTCAATAGCTAACTCTTCGTCGTGTACTTCCTTAGCTAACTGCCGACGCTGATCCTTTCGCGATTTGACTGCATTAGAACTTACACTACCGGCGTCATCTAACCTAGGAGGACGGTGCTGGTTAGAAATTAAGGTAGCGGAAGTGACAGATAAATTATTACAATCTTCAATGGAATGAGATGAGAGCATAGGAAAACACATAGAATCATGAAAATGCGAGTTAGAAAATTCAGTACTAGGGAGTTCAGGAATGGGAGCGGAGTTCAGGGTAACGTCATTCAAACAGTTAGACGACTTGCCAGATTTGGTTCCAGGCATATTTGAAGATGAGATATTCTCCGTAGTGTGAACAAAATATCGAGCCAAAAATCCAGCGATGATCGAAGGATTCTCCACGAGATAAAGGTAATTGAGTACTGTTGATTCTTATTGAGAATCAAGGAAATTCCCCAATATGGAGTTACGCGCAAAATCCCAGGTATTTCAGAACCAACGAAGATTTGTCAACAAAAGCGGTACTATATTGAGGCAATCAAAATAACTGAAAAACATACCTCAAATATTGGGTTAACCGGGTTAGATCCGGGTCAATGTCAAAAACAGTATCGAGCACGTATCACGTTACGCACACGAGTCCAAACCAAAAATAGCGCGGTCAAAATGGAGTCAATTATTCAAGGTGAAAGAGTAAAACAAAATAGAGGGAACAAGCGAAAACAACGATATTTTGGAATACAAATGCACATAAAAATTGAAGTGTAGGTGGGAAGGTAAAAAGAACCAACATTACTGAAGTCGATAAAACAACTGATCATGCATTGCATGACTTGGTTTATCTAAGAATATATACTTTATTATTATTATTATTATTATCGTGAATGTCGATCCTTTTCTTTTGTCGAAATCTACGCAGCGCTAGTCAGAGTTCGTTCAACTTTTTCCGCCAATAGCTGTCGCTAGTATGGGAATTGAATTCCAAACAACCGGCTGTGCATCCACGCAAGAAAGTGTGTGCAATCATCCAAAAACGCAGCTCCGCATCAACCACAGAATCTGTCAGCAAAAAGCAGCTAACCGGTTGTGTAACTATCACTATTTCAATATATATTCCAGCATACCGCATTCCATACAAATTTGTGTTCTCTATTTCTTATTTCTCATAGTTTGTATGTGGTAACATTGTGCTTGTTGAAAAGTTAAGCTTTACTTCAACTGCTACACTATTATTCGTAAGTATTCATCAGCGTAAATAAAGTTCGAATGTTCTAGTCCAATTGCTACAACGAGTTAACGTATAGTATTTGCGTGAAACTCTGCAATAAATCAACATGATTAATGGAGAAATTTTTTTATATATTTTATGCGCGTCGGGTCTACGCTGGATATACCAATTATTCGCTCCGATCGCGTGTTTCAGTTCACTCAATTTGGACCGCACGATTTATCCGCGACAACGGCCATCCCAAGTTGAGATTTATTTCGGTGGTATGATACAGAAGAGCGTCCACCATTATAATCGCAGGTGGGGTTGCCTGAAAATTTCAGTAGCATACTTATGTCGACGTATAAGATCGTTTTCAGCGAATTGTCTGTCTCGTCTGAGCTAATGATATCATATGGATAGTACAGCTACCTTTGGCATAATATGTTTCTTCTATAGTTCAACATATACACAAGCAGATACAGTGATTATACAGAGTGGTTCAGTACGATAGATATGAAAAGTGCTTGATTTTGGGTAATTTTAATGATTTCCCGCATGTTTGTGCTCTGTTAGTATATAGGATACATGTTGCGTTTCCACAATCCAAGGGCAGATATGTTTAATTGTTGAGACTACAAAAGATGGGTAAAGGTAATCGAAAATTTTTCGTCATTACGCGTGAAAAGGATAGAGTGAACATATTTAAACTTCACCAGTAGAAATGTGTGGGGGAATAATCAATATGCTGATGACCAGCCGCATTATTCTTGGCCTATATGGTGTCGAGTTCCTCTGGTTCTTCTGATTAGTTGGCGAATAGAGGAATTGTGGAAAGAAACTTAAGTTACAAAGACTAGAAGACTTGAGTTGGGTAATGTGAGCACGCTATCCTCACATCTGGAAAACACTTCGAACTCACTACCGAACAAGCCTTTGTCCCTACTATCAGAACAGTTATTCAAAAGCGCGTTGGATCAGCATTTATTGAGAAGTTGGGAATTGAACCCCTGAGTGATATAGTGGTGGTCCCTCTAGCTTTAACAGGTCTCGACTTGCCACAAAAAATCCATCTTATTCTTCTTCTTGCTGTAAGGAGCGAACTGCATATGAACATCAACTTCCTGATTTTCATTATAGAAGAAGTTACTCACCCATAAAGACACAAAAATAATCCTCATTTAATCGCTGAACATAGCGAACAAACGTAAAACGTGTGCGCTTCTTTGTTGACTTTCAACGAACAATGCTAGGCGTCTCATAAAAATTCTCGCAATTCCAACAGTCGGTAGAATGAATGTTACTTTAAATTGAGTAATTCCTTCAATGTTTTCAGGCACACACACAATCACATTTTGATAGCAGGCTTGTAAAGACGAAATGTTTTACTTCTCAAGCATTTAGACGTAGTTGTGTCAGTGGTCAACATCGTAGTGATATCACAAGGTAAACAGAATTAACCAATGTTAATATTTTAGCTGATATATATCAACATTCTAGAAAGTTTTAATAAATCTAAGCCTTCGCATTAACACATGACCGTGAATAAATATAATTTCAAATTGACATTGTCTTAACTTTTCGTGCTTTTGAGAACCCAAATGAAATTTTCTTACCTATTCTGTTTACATAGCCTAAAATGTGCATAATATATTTCGTTTTCGTTGATGGCATCTTCTCATGTGCATCTGTGTATCAAATGGGTGCAGTTTTTTCTATTATTTCTTTTTCTGAATCGAAAGCAGAAGTGATAAAATCCCGTTTATGCTCTAGCCCAGCAATAAACATCGGCGCCTTATGCGACAAGGCAAAGCTTGGAGATAGTAGAGGAACACCACTAAATAATTACGGGGATAAGAGTCCATCCGTCTCAACAAATGCTGATCCAACGCGTTTTGGATAGCTATCTGATGGTAGAGACAGGAGCCATTCGGGGTGGGGTGGTGGGTGGGGGGGGTGTGGGGGGGGGGGGGGGGATGGTTGGGGGGTGGTGGGGTTGTTGGGGGGTAGCGAGTTACAGGTGTTACAACCGCTGGATAGAATGTCGATACTCAGACTTATAGGCTTTCTGCCAACTTAAGTCATGCATAATGAATCCTCGACTCACCACTAAATGGAAGATCGGAGAAACTCGTCCTCCCCCATATTGACCGAGAGAATAGGCATGTCAGGAGCAGGTCAAAATCTTTTCCTTCGAAGTTCTATTGGGTGACTGAACTTTTCCGTAAGGCTCCATTCTATCCTCTACACGAGGTTGCGATTCCATGAACTATCATAGTCCCACCTTTGTACTCTCCTCCAAGAGTCGCTTCGCCTTTAAACAATAACGGGTAGCCCATATTCTACAGAGGAGGACAATACGCAGATGAAAAGTTGACGAGACATTGCCGGTAATGGTCGCAATGAACGCCGAATACCCTTAGAGCATCTGGTAGCGGTGCGAGGCTTCGACTTCAAGGAATCTATAACAGAATCCCTAACTCTTTTCGACCGGCAC
The DNA here is from genome assembly GCA_013407085.1 of Atriophallophorus winterbourni. Lineage (NCBI taxonomy): Eukaryota > Metazoa > Platyhelminthes > Trematoda > Plagiorchiida > Microphallidae > Atriophallophorus > Atriophallophorus winterbourni. The sequence continues at coordinate 13,550 of JACCGJ010008040.1, forward strand.
CGATCTAATAGGCTACTTCCCAGCAATAACTTCACCGCAGTTCCAGAGAAGTCATTATGTTCACATGAATGGGGCTACGATTCCGTTTTGCCACCAGTAAGAATGTGGTGGATCATAACTCATCTTTTCTTCATATGCATATCCTATGCCTGCACTTTTCCGTCACAGCCTTTCGAATGGTCTTTTTTCTCTTTCAATCTATGAACATTGGCGTCTATACTACACTACCATACTGAAAATATTTTTACTTTCGTCGTTGCTACAGTTTGTCGGCTCATGTTTTTGGACTATGAACAGCCAACGCCTACCATGACTTCGTTAACTTGTGTCAAAAAAGTCGTCAATCGGATGGTAATCATCCTTCTGTTAAAGGCGATTAAGTATAAAAGCGAGGTTTTCGCATGTCAGCTTAGAAGTACCTACACTTGCTTGGCCTTGATAGGTAGTGAAAAGCACAAAAACTATCTAGTGAAAAAATTGACGCGGTTAGATCTATCACACTCGATGCAACATATAATCACGTCGCAAACTTTGATAGATAACGCATTTACGCAAAGGAATAGGACAGATTTTTGGCCCAATTGACGCAAAGTTCTTACCATCATGGTACCTATATATGCAGATGCACGTAGTTTAAGAATAGGATATTTAGGCTCATAGTATACTAAGCTTTTAGTAGGTTTAAATTAGCCAATTATCAAACTTGATGCTGGAGAATGAGGGCTATGAAGTGTAGGTGAAAAGTGGCTATAAATGATTGAAGAGTAAAGACCAACGGTGGCTACTTTTTGCCTACCCACTACGCTATACACAGCAAGTAACGCGATCCGATTACTTATAAAATTTCATTTAATTGTAATTATTATGTGGGCTGTGATAGGCCACGCCGTCTATACCTAAATAAGTAAACGACTGAATTTCCGATCAAAGCCGTCGGCCAAAGTTTCTCAGTCACAAGAGGCGAGTTTGTCTGACCTCGACCAACTTACGGATGTGAAATTGTGCAGTAATTTGTGCTGTGCGGCTAACACCGTGTTAAATTGAATTGCCAGAGGTAGTGAGCTGCATGCTGAAACAGACTGGAGTCTCACTACCATTTACTGTTTCCTGTTCTTTTTTCTTCTTCATAACTGTCTAGTCCTAGCCTACTTGCAGTCTGACTGTGCGGCACTTTGCTTGGATCAGGCTTGTGCTTTCATTCCATACACGCCACTCTACAAATTAACCTTTTTGGTCTGACGGTAGATATATATTGTCCGGTCTAGTATCCATAATAAAATCTTTTTATATCGACATATCAAAAATAAACATGCATAGACATAGCTGCCTAGGTAACGAATAAGGAATGACCGTTTTCATAACGCGGTTTTGTTACCCCTAAATCGGAATGGCGTTGTGATAGTGGCCGGTTGCTTCACCTGTTTAGTACCAGGCGGGAAGAGGAAATCCTTGAGGAACAAACTGGGTTTCGTGCAAGTCGACGGTGTATAGATCATATTTTCACACTCGGCCAATTACTGAAGCCACGACACACCCGAGAAGTATGTTTGGAGCTTGAAAGCATTATATTGCCAATCCTCGGGCAGAGTTCGAGCGTCGTCATCGTTTAATACGATCATCGGGGTGCGGCAGGTCTTGGTCTTCCCTATCTCACTTTTCTTTTCCAACTTCGTGATGGACGATGTCCTGAGTAAAGCTTTAGCTGGTCTGGCGGGCGCAGTTGTTGAACTTCCATGTGGGAGGGGTACCGATCTAAAGTATGCGGATAATATCGCACTTCTTGGAGACGACTCTAATATAATGCAATATGCCATGGACCGCTTGGCACTTGAAGCCTCAAGGTATGGTATGTGCTTTACGCCTAACAAGTGTAGAGCATTTACCCAGGACTCGAGCGTTTTGCTTCCACATTTAACTATGTGATGTTAGTTTTGTACTGGTTGACAGCAGTTGTATCCCTGCTTGCGGTTGTTTTGAGAACGAGATTTCACAACGTGTACGCAAAGTGGGTGAAGCGTTTGCTAACCTTCACCATTTGTGGAGTGGACGCGATGTTTCACTCTGCACTAAAGGTCGAATATACAACGCAGTCGTGCGCGCTAAACTCTTCTATTGCTATGAACCGTGGTCTATCCGAGCGGAAGATGTCCGCCGGTTTTCAGTTTTTGACACCCGTTGCCTGCGTATGATTGCTCGTAATCGGTGGCAGCATCGCGTGGCAAACAGATGTCCACAAACGGCCTTAGTATTAAAAGCCTACGAACTTAGATAATGCTGATGCTTGCTCGTTTGCGATTGTTGGGATATGTTTTAAGAATGCCTCATCACAGTTTACCACGCCTCTCCTTATTCTCAGAGCCTGGTAGAAGCTGGAATAAACAACCGGGTGGCCAGTCCATGACGTGGCGTGCTTAGGTGAAGAAACTCACCGTAGCGCTTGGTTCAGTGGGGTGTAGTCGTTTGCTGAGGGGGTCATAACATCCACCAATAGTTGGTTGGAAAAACTACGAGATATGGCTTGTATGCCTGTCAAGCAGATGTTATGACAGTGAAAGCCGCCAGGAAGGCTGTCATGTTGATTCCACTGCTCGTTCGAACTTCTTTATTGAATGTGTGTTTGTTTTGAGGTGTATGCACTTTTCCCATTATGTCTGTGCTTAATCCTTAACGGGTTCACTAGATTTCAGTTTCTGCCCCCTCATCACTATGATTTTTTTCACAAGGGTTTTATGACAGTTAAGTACTTACTACCAAAGTAATAGTGTTCAGAATGATGATGGTAGTTTGATGGGTCTTGGAGGTACACAAATACGAAATCCTCATGAGATTGTGATATACATCTCTGGTTGACATCGACCGAAGTGGCTACCACACACCCACCCAATGTTAATATTTTTGCGTACATTTTATATCGCATTGCTTCATTCGTTTAATATTGCTTCAATTTTCAGCTTAATGGAAAATACCTTAATCCAAACCATCAAGAGCCCTGCCGAACTTAGGCGGCTCTATGGCTCGAAAAGTGCCTCCGAGGTTCTCATTCACCTTATATAATTCCCCAATTTCAGATATCATGTTTATTTGAAACAATCTTAAAAACCACAGCATCGGAAAAAAATGTTATCCTACTTGAATCAATATTAGTTGGTAAGCTTGCTTTTCTTTTTCTAACCACCTATACGAGTCAGATTATTTGTTTTTCCATTTAACTTGTTTTCTACCTTTTATCGCAATAATGTTTCATCTCACTTTAATAGGTATCAGCGAACACGAGGAGCTTTTGGACATATGTGAAAAAACGATTGATATAATTTGGCATTATGTCTTACTTCCAGAATATCAATCTAGTGTAATCACTTTCTTGTTGAACTCGGTTCGTGATCTTCATTAATTTGATTGTTTGTAGGTCGAATCGTTGGAAGATTGGAAACTGGAGCGCCTTTGTATTCATATTATTCAAAACATGCTCAATGACTGTAAGGAGGCCAGATGGTTTGTCGACATCTTGTTTTACCTGTCAGTATTTTTGACGCCCTTTGCAAAGCATTGATTCGCCTGGAACATTCCCCTGTTATATTGACTCCAATCATTGAATCATTATGCAGAGCCAAGTATCGTATTGTCTTATTGTTCTAATTTATTTTTGGTGGTCCTTCAAAAACACGTGCATACTATTGGATTCGTTAAAAGACTATTCTGTGTCCACGCACTCAAAACTTTTAGTGGTCGACAAGGTTTTCACATTCCTTGCTGATGCTGGCGATGAGCAGTCGCCTATTCTTACAGCCTGCTTAGAATTTTCTTGCTCGGTTAGTTTTTCCTGAATAAATATTTTTTTATAGAAAACTCTAAGAAGAATACTTGAGCATACATGCAAATTCTTCAAAACGAAAAAGTATCACAATTCGTTCTCTAATCGGTAATAGTCCTGAGGTTGAAGACTCCTTTATCGACCGTATTTTCGAATTGTGTCATGAATCGGAACAGTTTAGTGATATCGTGCTAAATGCGGTTAAGGTTTGATAAACTGTTTTTTGTTGCTCATGTTTCAGACGCTTTCTCGTGAAACTCTTCTATCTGAAGTGTGCTGCCGATTATTGATCACTGTTCTCCCATTACCTTACTTGCAAACTCAGGTGATTTTTTGTTACGTTTTGTTCAAAACTGATATTTTTATTGAACTTCATACACGATCATTTCATTTGCCATCACTTACACTATACGAACGAGTTTGCGTCTGTCAACAAGGAGTATAACTTTGAATTTTAAAGCAGTGTCAGTACCTTCAAATCTATGACCATCTCTGATGATATAGCTTCACAATGAATCTGGGTCAAGTGGATAACGAACCAGCTTCTGCATCATCTACATTCTTCATCGTACATATAGTCTTATAGTGTTGTGTGTACTTGTTTTTTTCTCATGCAATTTTGCAATGTTTTACCAAGTTCAGATAATGAACTCAGATTTTTTGCAGAAGGATTCCATCGATGAAAATGTGCCACCAAGTGATTGTTAAGTGAACTTTTCGGTTTTCATTTTCTGCTGAAAAAGTAGCTAAGGGAAACGAGTTTGTGATCGGAACATAGGCTAAACTTTTCTAGTCCTAAGTTACGATGTTCTAAACGTTATGGTTTCCCGTGTTGCAAGTCAACTCTGTTGTTGGCCTGTTCCCGTCGGTGTCGACCATGGATTTACATCACAAGCGCATCATGGTTTCATGCTGCACAACGTTTCTAATGACCAAACGCTCCAATTTTGCACGCTGACGGCGTTATATATGTTCAGCAGCCGAAAGCAGTATCTGTTCTTCTCCGACTTGGACATAACGCTTTATACTTCCTTCAAAGTGAGCAGTCAAGAACAACTTCTTTCCAACTCGTAGGGTCAATGTAAAAAGATTTCTTATCTCTTCTGCAAACGATTTGTACCACAGGTGTGGTTTACCGAATGGTCGACTTCCTGATTTCAACTCACCATAGAGTATACATGTATTCCACAATTTAGTGTTCTCACAACTAAAATTTATTGCTATTCAAACTCTATGTGCAGCAGGCCATGTGACTAGTTTCGCAACAGTCGATGCACCTGAGATTATTTTGTGTTGCTCTCATAGCACGTTTTATCATTGTTATCCCCATTCCCGTTTGCAGATCCTAAATCTGGTCACTGGTGCTATTTCCAAATCACTTCGGGATAATCGCTTAATCGATGAATCTGCATTTCTACGTGGATTGTGGGAAGCTCCTGAAGATCCGTGTAACGTATTGCTCGCACTATCGCAGAAATGGTTAGGCAACATAAACTTTGTTTCACTTACTTTTTTGTTTCACTATGTTTTCTTGTTACTAATGCACACGTAGATTTCATACCGTTTGCTAGTGTTCTGTATCGACTCTTGCAATTCGTGACATAATACATGTTTCTATTCGTGGATTTGATTACTCATATCTTGAACATATCGTGGATGGACACAGTGACTAACGCTGAAGTGCTTTCAAAAGCTGGTCTACAGAGCATGTTCACCCTATTACGTCAGCGCCGCCTGCGGTCATGTCTATAGAATGGAAAATGGTCGTATTCCGAAAGATCTACTCTACGGTGAGTTGCAATTAGGAAGTCGACCATTGGGCAGACCGCACTTGCGGTACAAAGATGTTTGCAAAAGAGAGATGAAAGCTCTTGACATTGACCCCGCAAGCTGGGAAGAACTTGCTCTTGACCGCTCACTTTGGAGGCATTGTGTAAAGCGTCGACTGCAAGCCGGGGAGGAGCGAATACAGCTCCTGGCTGCTGAACGCAGATCACGCCGCCGGCGTGCAACTGATGCAATACAACAGAGTTCTGACTATCGTTGCAAGCGCTGCGGGAGAGATTGTTCCTCCCGAATCGGACTGTTTAGTCATTCAAAAAGTTGCAAAACATGAAATTCATGCGATGTGATGTACATCCATGGTCGACATCGACCGACGGAGGCCAACACATTGCACGTGGTTAGCTTAATAATCCCGTGTCTACTTAGTGACTGAATGATATCGCGCATTACCTTACTTACCCCAGTTTTGGGATCGTACACATGTGGACATTATTGTATCCATCATTTTTCTCGTTCTACGCAGATAATGATTAGTCGTTTTGGTGCTCGTCATTCCTCTAGATTCCGCATTGGTTTTTCACCACACGACTTTCAAACAAGAACACAGCCCAACTTGTTTAGTATACTTAGGTTTTCTTCGCCATTTACACTTGGATGTTTTTGTGGAGTTTATATTTTGTGTGTCCTTGTTGTATTGGTTGGAATCCTAATTGGACGTCCCCTCGTCCTAGGACGAAAGTTCGAATCTCGTTCACAAGAAACCGCACAAATGCTCACTTTGATCTTCAATTCGTAAACAAAAATACTTGCTAACCATCAAACAAATGATCTAATAAACTATTTGCTCGGTGTTGTTTTACATTTCTAACTTCGTCCGAAACGACCTCTATTGGACGGCTTTTACCACATTTTGTCACAGCGCCTCCGGTGAAATGGTCCATATGTCACAAGGTTTGGTTATTCTTGCGTTTGGCCTGTTGCGTTCAGCATCGACACACGTCTCACACAATACCGGCACTTTGCGCAATCGACGTGTGACGAAAAGCACGAGCTACGTGTCCAAACATGGTGCTTCCCCGTTGTGTTTGTCCCAACAACAGAATATTCGTGAACATCGCCTCGCCATGGAACTGCTGATTGATCTGTTTAAGGTACGCTCTAATGCATCAACGTATCTCTAAACGATTAACACTTGATGAATTACGATTTTTTCCTTTCATTCCCCGTTTTAGCACTGCCCGTCGTCACGTGAACCAATTTTCGGTGTTATCGTTGCTTATCTATGGAGTGAATCATCTAAACCGATCGCGTTGACCTTGACAGGTTAGCACAGTTTGCAACATTTTATGCTAAACCAAGCTTGTTCCTAATCGTGCTGTCCGTATCTAATGAGCGAACAAAGCGTGAAACCGGTCGTGTGGTGTGTATGATGTCGAAGCTTGCAACAAAGAATGTCATGCTATTTGTTCTCGTTGATTCGTTTGTTGTTGTTTGTAGATTTACTCGCGGACTTGATCGCTTTATGTCCACACCAAATGGTTCCATTCCTTCATCGCCTCGGTACTGTGATCGATTCTATTGGTTTAGTGCCTCTGGAGCTTTCCGTGGGCATTGTTCACGCCTTACTGCCTATATTACGAGCGGGAAATCGTCTACGTGAGTCAGAGCAATGCGAAGATACAGTCGGTGAAACGCGTGCGAGATTAATATCAGTGTTGTTCAAAACATCGCTATCACATCGTTTGCACAGTCGCAGAACGGCAGTGGCGTGCTTTCTGTTACTTTTAAAACATCTCAAGGTAATAAATTTTGTCCAGATTTCTCACCTCATCCATCACGTTACTCGTTGTGATGACTTTTGTTTCTCGATTCAGGTTTCAGTCTCCTCATTCCGCGCTGCTTCCCAATCATCAAGTGGACTTTCTCAGAGCATTCCTCTGTCCTGTACGCAGCTTACACAAAGAAATCCACAGATTTTGCACAGCCAGCTTCAGTTTACTCAAGTAAGCCCTTTCAATGCTTTGTTGTTGCGCCATTCCCATACGCTTACACTTGATTCGGCTTCGTGCGGATTGTACTGAATAAAAACATGATAAAAGTGATGTGTTGCTCACATCCCCGAAATTACACTTCACTACCGTTTTCTGGCTGTTTACCGTCTTCAGGAGCAGTGAGCCTTGAAACAGTGGATAAGCGGTAAACAAAGTTATACTTGAATGCCACTGTTGCATACGGTTCGTACAACGAACCACGATGTTCAAACACAATCACATGATTTGTTTACCCAATATTTAAGCTCTACACTCATTTTTAAATAACATTGGTACGGCCTGTCTTGTTTTCCAACTCGCCTATTAAAGTTTAATGTCACATTGTTCTCCGCCTTCCATGCACTTACCCTCGATTCTTTCACATCGATCGCGATATAGCCAGTTATTCTAGCTATCTTGCATCGATTCATGTTGATCGCTTCCTACTTAGTTTAACCTGGTGTATCGTTGACCCTCTCCGAAGACGTTCGACGGAACAATCGTCCCCTTCTAAGTGCCACTATTATATTTTGGTTCCATCACGAGGCCATTAGAGCCCGTAAACTTAAAATTTATATTTCGTACTCGCGGCTTCAGCCAGCTCTGCGATCTCGACACCTTTTGTATCCAACCGCTCTGCTTTCTGGAAGTTGCGCACGAAATAACCGAACAGGATTTTTATACTGCTCTGAGCAGTATCGTGCAATGCTCGGTTGGAGATTACCGTCTTAACAGTTTTCAGAACTCTTTCCAGAAATATTGATATCACAACTAGCCTTGCAATCTGTTGCGAATGCTACCCCGGTTGATCTGATCTGGTTGATGGCTAACTCCATTGTAAACGTCAATAAATTTTGGCGGAAGTGTGATGTCGTTACATTAGTTGGAGTGATGAATTTGAACATTTGGGCAGAAGCGTTGATCTCGATCGGCATCGGAACATTAATAACGATCGGTGTTGAGTTTGTGTGTTCAGTTCACCAGCACGTTCGACCGGTCATAGCTCCCTTTGCCAATCTCTGTCAACTCAACCTGACAGTATCTCAGGCCACGTGCAATCTATGACTGCGCGATACTTTTTTGGTTCCAGGCTCATGATTTCTTGCATACTTGGCTACGGGACCGGGGTGATCGTAAATGCTTTAGCCCCAGGTCGGTGCTCGCCCTTACACTATATCAGGTTGAAGCATGCAACCATCCCTAATCGCAATGTCTCAACAACCGTTTTTGCCACTGGAGACGTCTTCGGACAATCCACTCTTAGAAATCAAATCTCCCCTTCTTCCTAAAGTCAGGCCTTGTTTCTTCGTTAGCTTTTTAACTCATCTATGTAGATGTTTGTAGATTTTGATTTCTCTTTCGATTAGGAACCACGGTTAATCATTTCTCCCAAATACATGTTGTTGTAACGCAACGAACTGACCGTAATTCCTAGTGTCAGTTTGTTATATTTGTTTGAATGTACCATTCCAAAGTATCATAAACCGTGCATGCATAACGCTTTCCTTCATTCTGCGCTAAGTTGCTCATTTCAATCAACCTTTGTTTCCAGGTTGCACGGAACGCTGTTTGTTTGCCTGTCGATGAATCGCAAAATGAAGCTTTATGTACGGAAATTGTGACTATGCTCCATCGGATTATATTCTCAACATTCTTTCATTCTTCTACCGGGAACATTCTAGAAGATCCTTCGAATGCTGTCAAGGCGGACATTTATCGGGTACGTGTGTTTCGCGTACGACAAACCATTTTTCACTTTGCTCAATAGAGTTGTGCATAATCAAACTATTTACACATTGCGCTACAGGATGGATTCATAACATTTGCCGGTCCGTGCCCGGTTATAAAAACGATGTCCAGACAGGTGGATTGTGTTTCTGGCAGATCTTGATTGTCACCCCAACCTATTACAGCTCAGCTATTGTAACAGTTCCGCCTATCTAGAAATTCAATCTTCTGTTTCCATCAATTGCTACTGAAGTTTGAACAGGTTGAGTTTGATAAGTGATTTCCCGCTGAAATATTAGCATTACGTTCCAATCTACCTCATATTGGCCAATCTGACTTACTACGGTTTTGCTGTTTGAGCCATAGCGGTCTGTTGCTACTATCCTTTCGCCTCATTTTTTATTATAGCGTTTCATCTGTTTGCTATTTACGGCACAACGGTGTAGTCTTCCATGTTTAATCTCGTCCTTCACAGGGTCTATGTGAAGTTGTTAGCCGAAATCGTGGCCTGTGCGAACCTGTTTTGAATCTGTACTTGCGTGCACTGTTGGCATGCCTTTCCCCCAACTTCGTCCAACGTGTCAAGCGTTTGCACAATTCCGCGTTATCGAATGTCCCACCGTTGGAAAACTCCGAGCCAACTACCGGATTGGTCGAACCTCCACTCTGTCTAGAACAATTGGTCAAGCCCTCCACGGACAACTCTGGGGATTTCGTGAATTCTGATCATCCTGTAAGGTTTAGGATATCTTTTTTATAGATATTTTGCTGGTTTCGTTCTATCTCGTTGCTGACTCATTGCCTGCTTGTGTGTTCGTTTTCCTGTCGATATTCTAACGTTGTTCAAGTCAATATACTAGCCATTGATATGCGCTACACTTTATTTGGGTTTTCCATGTTCTCAGCAACAATTTCTATCAAGTTTATTTTTTTGCATTCTCTGTACAATGTCGCTTTAGCGTAGTACCATTTCCTGATAATTTGGTATGATTCGATCCCGTGAGTCTTGAATCAAGGTTAGATGGAGGATAAAATCCTTACAATTGATTGCCTGCGCTTGGTCGCTTCTCCTTGATGTGCCTTCTTTCTTCACTACAATGTCAGCAACTCCATCTGCGAGATAGCTGATCGTTTTGCACATCTTTTTATTAGAATCAGAAATCAAATGTCTAGAGGATTGAAAAGTGATGCCCAAGCTCACGTTATTTGTTTCATTAACCTCCTAGAAAAACAATCATTTGATATTTTCCAGGGTTTATTAGTCTGGTGTCTTCAGTTGCTTCTGACTCAACCGATTTTCACCGGTTGCTGGCGACGGTATCGTTTGTACCGTGCACGCGGCTCCAACGGTGATTCCCCCGGCGCAACAACAACCACGACTGAGTCTTCGCAATCCACCGTTGGGTTTAGTCAGTTCACTCAATCCAGCATTGGTGGTTCCATTGAATGTGGCCGTTCCGTCTCGCAATCGCTTTTCTCCAAGGCTGCCGTGCTTTTGGTTGCTTTATCGGATTCACTTCGTGCGACTCCCTTGGAGGAGTTTGGATTGGTAATTTTTGGGGCTTGTTTTGTCGTTTGAATATGCTTCTTTGATCCAACCTGATTTTGTGCCTGTATTTGAAATTGTAAGAATGGATTTTTGGTTTTTAAATTTAGTCGCACTCCTAGACAAGCGGCTGTTGACAAAACTTTACAAAACCGCAAACTGTCTTGCAATTTAGCGTGAATAACATACGTTAATGTAAAAAAATGTCCACATCCGGTTTCGTGTTGTTTGCGCACATCAGGTATGGACAGTAGGATCAGGATCCGTATGCTTTGAAACAGTGGAGCAACGGTAAACATGGTGTGAGCTTGTAAGGCTCTGTCCGATGAGGCTGACCCGACCAACCTGTTCAATCACATGTGCGAACCACATGTATGGTATGATGGTATGAAAGCACAAGCCTGATCCACGCAAAGTGCCGCACAGTCAGAGACTGCACGTGGGCGAAGATACTGTCAGGTTGCCCAGGCCTAGACAGATATGAGGGGGAAATAGAAATGGTAGTGAGACTCCAGCGTGTTTCATCATGCAGCTGACTACCGTTGGCCAATCAATATACCACGATGTTAGCCGTACAGCACAGAAATGCTGCAGGATTGCACATCCTTGCACATATAGATGGGTTAAACCCGTATTTGCCTGCATTTTGATCACTCACACACACACACACACTCCCCACGACAAGTTTCGTGCTGTTTGTAATGCTCAGATACAGATTTAAAGAGAGGCTTAATAAAATGATATTTCCAATGACTTCCTGCTTGCAGTTCATTGGCGTTCGCACTCCATACTGGACGATGTTAACCACGTCGGACAGAAGTGTAGTACTATCCCACATCCTTATCATTTGTCATTACTATCATTGGTTTCCATGGCCACCACCCTTTCAGAATGCGACCAGCGATTTTGGAGCGACACCAGCTGGCAAGCTGAACAGGGCTCGCGCTAATCACCTTCTGAGTCTATATGACGCGTGCCTTGAATTCGAGCTGAAAGATCCCTTGGAACTGTTACAACCCAACGAGGCACGTTTAACCCAATCAGAATCAAAATTGTGAGTGTTTTCGGTTTACTTTGCGGTGATGTCAGATGGGTTACAATCACGGACTGAATAATCCATGTTTCAATGTCTGTATTATGTAAGGTTTACATGTCTCTCTTGATTTACTCGGACACTGAAAATTGGTCCCATTTGCTCCTTGTTCATTTACTTCAATTCTGTTGCCGTATTTAGCGGTCGTGCAGTTGTTCATCTGGTTTTTACTTAGCTGGTAAAAGTGTGCTTCGGTTGCTATCCGTTGTGAGTTGTAATATCTGTGGGATTATCTCTTATTATATTGTGCTAAAGCTTAATCAAAATAAGAATTACCCGGAACACTGAAAACCTTTATACATTATTGGTTATTATTGACTAGTGTAGCAAAAACAAAGGGACACAAGAAAAAGAAGGAAAACACGAAAAAAGTTCTTACGGTCTCTGACTAAACGGCAGATTAGTCTACGGCTCCTCTGTATTTAGGTGCAAACAAAATGCACTTCACAAAATAAACCAATCAACGCCATGAGGTTCAAAATGAGTTGTACGGTAAAATGAAAAGTCTCACGCAGTGACTGTATGTACAAAGTGAGTCTTTGGGGAAAATATCGATAGTTCCTCAACATTTATTTCCTGATTTCCTAACTATGTTTGAAAGCCGCTTTCGTCTTTTAAAGTCAGCTTTTCATCAACTGCAGAACTTCATTGGCTAGCATAATCGGTACTCAGCGAAATGTTTGAGGCTTCGCCTGACATTAGTCTGGTGTATCCATTAATTCATTCTTAGTATTTTACTCCGTGTTCTGCCAAAATTTTGATCGGGGAATAAAAGTGTTTTGAATCTTGTGTATTTTGGTGCTCACATCCCCAGCACGTACTTTTTGTTAGAGAACAACAGCTGTTTGGTTAACACGAAGTCTTTCGGTTTGATAAGACAAAATTCGAATTCGCGAATTTCATCCAATCGTGCCCTCAACCTTTCAGATTCATTTACTATCTATTTGCTCTTCTCACTTCGTGAGCAATGAAACTAATTATTTACATTGTGATGTAATTTGAACACGACTGAACCTTGTTGGTTTTGTTCATTCTGTTGTTTATTTCCTCCAGCTCAGATCAATCGTGCATGTCACGTGTTCGTCAGCTGTTCGCGCGCCGTTTTGTGCTGAAGAATTTGCTTTCCGGCAAGGGATTCAGATGTGATCCTTTAATTCCATCGATTGGATTAGCAACTCCCCTACGTCCTGGACTGTTGATCATGGGTCTAATCTCAGCCACGCATGCTGGTCTCGCTCGCGTGTTGAGAGCTGCTTCGAATTCAGAACAGGCCAGTTCGTTGGCATACCACCTTCTTCAGACAACCTCCGCTCGACTCGGTCAATTCCTCCGTTTATGTGGTCGTGGAGTTCCGTACGCTTATCGAGAGTCTCTAATCGATGCTATGGTTCCCATACTTATGTATGTTTATAGTTTGTGAATTGAAGATTCGAATTCCGTGTCCGAGAGAGAACTAACCCTTTCATACTTCTTACTCGCTCTAGCCATGTTATCCGGTTTTACAACCATTTACTGACGTCCGATTCCGGTGCAAATAATAGTGTCTCGGCAACTGTCTCGGAATCAACCGAACTCAATAATTTACCAGGCTCTGAAACAGACGTATCACTTTCCCGTAATGCCACCCCATCTACTGCGGCTTTAGATGTCTTGAGTACGGCTTTTGACCTTGCTTTAGATATCCTCGGAACTACTCGACTTCATCGCCTAATTGTTCAAATATACCCTGCCACGAGCAACCCAGACTATCAATCCAATATCACGGAGAACCAGTCAGAGGGTTTGGAATCCTGCTTGTCGGAATCCACCGACGTTAACGTCTCTGCTCCTCACGCACTGTCAACAATGATCAAACTTCTTAAGGTGTGTTTCTCATGTGTAAATTAGTACTTCCATGTTTTCCGAAATCACCACCATATCTCTTATTCAGGTTTGGATCACGAAATTGATTAATCCCGGACAAGATTCCACTCAACATCGCACCCGCTACTCGTCACACACGAAAGATTTGGTTGTCCTCTTGCCACTTCTAGTTCGTCTGTGTCAAAGCCGAGCAAACCTCGGATCGGAAGACTCATCGCGATCCAGCACAACGTTCAATCCCTATGCTGGCCTCGATCGTGTCTTATCCTGGCTGATTCGACTGATGCGCTCTTCCATAGGTGATGCGAGCCATACCACCACCATACTTAGTTCTGCGAGGGTACAACTCGTCAATCAGACTCTATGGCTTTCGCATCTTGTCATCGTCGGAGAAACGCCTCGAGGCACCAACGAACCTCCGACCATGGAACAACTTTTGAAGGCAATCGCTCTAGATATCCATTCTATTCTGGGTGACGCTTCTAGCATTTTGGTGAGATTTATGTTCCATGAGTTTCATACCTCATAATGCTGTGTAAACGTTTTGGATGAATAACGTTGGTGGTTGCGTTCTGTATATTTTGTTAACTTGCGGTTCACCTTACTTCCTTTGAGGCTTAATTTTTTACCCGTGATGTACAACCATTTTCTTATTACACCTCCAAGGAATCACACTCCGATCCGGAATCGTCAGCCACTGCGGTGACTTATCCTGTTATCAACCGGGCATCGGTGCCTTCTTTGCTTCCAATTGTTTATTCCTGTCTGAACCAATCATTCTGTGAATTGGAATGGCTCTTGGAGCAACTCGGTGCGCAGCTACGGGATTGGTCGCAGTTTACCAACGAGAAGGAAGCAGGTATGTTATCTAAAAACAGCGATCGTGATTGATCATATAAACCCGTTAGTTTTCTCCTTCCTGATTCCTTTTTATTTGAACGTTTTCGTGTCGACAGCAGGCAAAACGGAGGATTGCGGTCGCGCGGAAGCTGCTTCGAGCCAGTTGATCCTGATCGGGGAAACGTTATCCCAATTACTCAAATCCGCGATCCCCGCTCCTGGTAACCTCGCTGATGGTCTCTTAGAGGTGACCACGCGAAGCTTCAATTTGCTAACTAACTTCGTTAAATATGTGAGTCTCGCATTAGATATTTAATAATATCCCCGATTTTTTCATATCACCACCAATGTTTATTTATTTTTAATAGTATTTGCGAATTATTCGAACTCGTCGTGGCCGGTTTCCTGTCATTTTCGAGCGCGTTATCCGTGTTTTCGGGAAATTGGTCTCTCCTGGTGCTTACACTTTCATATCATACATCCAGGTTTGTTTTCTTGTAAACTACCGCTTCGTATACTCAATATGTACGTTATATAGTATACTTTTGGATTTTCATGTTGACCTGCAAAGTGTATAATGTCTTATTTAAGCGGCGAATTCGTTTGTGCTGTTTTTACTTTCGTCTTTAACGAACGATCACATTTAACCCTCCACTGCCGTTTGCTGTTTTCCTAATTTTTAATTTCAAAATTCCGAAATCCTATTTTTTTATTTTTACCCGAGTGCTTTCATTTCCCATTTTTGATCAGAACGCAAGCCATTCTAGCGTCAGTGATTTCAAGAATCACAATCAACATATTTTAATTTCATTGTCGGCAAACTTTTCTCAACTATTTGCCGACATCCCGAAAAGCCCGCTGTTTTTCTCATTGAGATTAATTTTGTTAAATAACTTTTCCTTTCAGTTCATCGAATCTGAAAAAATCAAAAGTTTTCAGGAGAAGAATTCCAAGTTGAATGATAAAAAATCGAAAGGTTCTAGTCAAAAGATTCCTGCCAAATCTGCTCCAGGGCAATCCAAGTCATCCGTACGTGTTGCTCTTCTCCATTTTATTTGTTTATTCAGCTTACTTAATTTCTTTCAATAGTTCAATTTGTAAAATATGATTTACCGCTGTTTCTGTGGTCAATTTTTATTGTTGTCGCACGGCGGAGTTATGTGCGCATTCAATCGAGCGGTCGTGGGTCTAACCTTTTTAAATCTGTAATACGTTCAGTTGTGCATTTTCTTTTAGAAAAAAAACATACTTTAATCATCTTCAAACTCTACCTGTTTCATTAGTGTGCCTAGTTTTGCTCCTTATGTTATGTTATGTATCAAATCACAAGCTTAGATCTTGACTACGCGCGGGCTAATATATTCACATTGCCAAGCTTCGTCAAGTATTATAAAATTGAAATGGCAGTCAGACTCCAGCGTGATTTCGCATGCAGCTCATTGCCAATGGGAAATTAATTTGAATGGGTGATCGGCGCAGTACAGAAGTGCTGCTCGCTTGCACATTCGTGCATGTAACGGTGCAGATTAGAAAACTGTTTGCTACGTGCAGCTTCGTTCACCTTATCATTTAACTTATCCCCAACCTGTCCGGCTCGGATGTGCAATCGTACAGTCATTCTGTACCGTGCGACTACCACCGTGCTAAATCGATTGGCGACCGATAGTGAGCTGCATGCTGAAACACGCTGGAGTCTCACTGCCATCTTTATTCTCAATTTCTCATATCTGTCTAGGCCTGGGCAAACTGACAGCATGTTAGCCCACGTGCAGTCTATGACTGTGCGGCTCTTTGCCTGGAACAGGCTTGTGCTTTCATACGTACATACCGGTTCGTTTCTTATCTCAACAACGCGCTATTAGAAGATGTGCTCAAGTTCGATTGATTATTGCTGCAAACTATGCGCGATAGACTGACTGTCTGAGTATGCCAGACTATTTTATCTGAATATTACTAAACGTAAAGATTCGTGTGATAAGACCATGACTACGTCCCAATTTGTGCTACTCCATATTTACAAATATTGTGTTATGCATTGCTTCACACGTCTAATTCATTCTTGTTTACTTGCACAGCTTTCACGATCGCTCAAAGAATCACGACTGATTCCACAACTAGTGTTTTCCGTGGAACAGTCAGAACGCTTTTTAATGCAGTTGTCGAAAGTTTCAAAGGTATGTCGTCATGTTTCCTCATCATTGTTGTTTTCTGTTCCCATCGGGTGCTGTGCCATGCATTATTATTTATCTCGTTTGTTTCATGTCGACCGAGATGATTTCTTGTCTTTAGGCTACCAGTATGCGCGGTGGATGTACATACCGTTTTTGTTACAAAAGCGGAAAAATATTCATGTCGTTATGGGTTTAACCTCATTATACATGTGTTTGGACACATTTGATTGAACAGGTTGGTTGTACCAGCCTTATCCAACAGTGGCATTGAAGCGCTACTTGTTTATCATTCCTCCACTGTTTCAAGCGCATGTAGTTCCTGATCTTACTGTTTCTACCTGATGAGTGCAAACAGCACGAAACCGATCGTTGGGTGTGTGTGTGTGTGATGGAAATGAGCATTTTGATTCATGTCGTTCGTTCATTTTCCTTCTTGATGTCTAATCTTTTTGTCGCTCTTATGTCAACAATAGCACTTATAACATTCACTGAAACATTGTATTCATCACTGCACTACCTATTCTCAGTACTGCACTCATTTGTTTTCTTCGATTGGCAATAGTAATTGCTGATTCGAATCAATAACTTCAATTTTGTGATTCATTCACAATGATCCCTACCCTTGAGATGTTGCCTCAATGATTTACATTTAATCGGTCCTATATCTACTTTTGACTTTTTGACACTGCTGTTTGCTAGTTTCTGACCGTCTGCTGCTTTAGTAATTATTTTATAAACATATTCTTTATCAAAGCACTAACCTGTGTTCTTCAGCGCACGATACGTCAAAGTGACGGGCTTGGAAATTGCTAATTCACAACCCTGTGTGTTTGCAACTGCTATATTTCTTATTCGCTTTTTGAATTTTTCATTCCATTTTTATCAACCTTGCTCTGCAGATCAACCTTATGCGAAATATTAAAATGACCGTGGCTCGCGACTTCCGTATCAATTCTGCCACGGTTGCCGCTCAACTAGAGCGTTCTGCATTGTCCAGCCCGAGCTCCTTGAGCGAGTCTGAACCAGACGAGACGAGGGAAAATCAGCCGCCGCCAACGACCGATAACGATGAACCACCGCTAGCTCTGTTGGATTCGAATGAACCCGTGGATGAAAATGCCGTTGCTGAGCCCACGGAATCTTTGGTAGATCTTCAACTACCCGATAGCGATCCCTCGGATAAATCATCTACACCGTCGAACTCGGACCAATCTATCCGCACTCCCGCTTGGGGTCGAGTATGTGTCTGAGCCGTATTGCCAGTTTTTTTGTTTTACTGTGTAGTCCTCATGCACGGATGTGCATTCGTGCAATATTTCCGTGCTGTGAGACTAACACCAGGCTAAATTGATTTGTATTTGGAAACACGCTGGATTTTCATTGCCATTTGTATTTGTATTCTTATATTTTTCTGGTCAACCGGACAGTATTTTAGCCCACGTGCAATTTATGACTGTGCGGCACTTTGCCTGGGCTAGGGTTATGATTTCATCCACACATACTTTATGCCACCTGGGCCACGTAACAATTCACAATATATAATATTTTACTTTCCTGGAATCCTTTTATTGATAAACTGAAACAATTTTATTTTTGTATAGTCAGGCATCCGATGCTATACGGGTTATTATTAGCCCAGATATCAATACATACACGTGACCCGGTGTTTCTTAACTACCAAACAATCGCCTCAGAATGGCGCACTTTTAGTGACTAGCTCGGGGGAAAGATGACTGCTTGCTAACAACCGGAGCATGAATAGACCAAGTTTCGCGTCTCTCGACGTTTGCTCGCTCATACGATTTCCACTTGTCTGAGTACTCGAAGATGCGGTCGTGAACCATGAGACAATTATCTATAACGAGCAGTCACTTATCACCGGGTGGAGTAGTACTAGATCCTATCGAGCTTGAGTGCTTTTGACATTACAAGGTCACTGCATATTTATATTTTATTCAACAACAAACCATGACCAGTTTTCTAATTTTTACAATGACCATGTCTGTGGCTGAATGTTCGCTCTGCTTTATCCAGTCCAAAGTAGTCGGAATGATGTGCGTGAGCTCAATCGAAGGCAAAAGAAGGTTCACTTCAAAAGGGTCTTTGCGGTATTAAACAAATATCATGTACTCTCAGCATGGCTACACTATCACACGATCAAGTGAATTGGCCGAATGGGACATGGTTAACGAATAAGCCAATCCCGCGATCGATTGGAATATGTTTGGGACCGATGGTGTATTCATAATGCAAAGAAATTCAAGTGCAATCGTTTTAAATTTAATCAACAATGAGCTCGCTCAACAGAAACATACGCGCACTGCTATCGTTTGTGTTTCAACTGACGGCAACGATAGCGTATTCTGAGTTGCAGTTGATCCTTAGCCGAAGTCAGGTTAGGCAGTTACCGGGCAGGATAGAAATGATACACAACGTATTAATTGTTGCTTGAAGCAAGCTGTAACACCTACAGCCTTGTTAAACACGGCTTGGCACTCCCTCGGTTCGCGAATTTGCACACACGTGCATGTAGTTGATTCCTGTAGTAAATTCCGTCTCGATCACTTTATTTTCGGCTCAAAAATACCATTTCAGGTTCTTGTATCCTCATTCGATACTTCGATCTCTGACATTATCCCTTCACTTGAAAGTTTATAGTGAAAAAGTGTACGTCCAAATGTTTTTTCGCCCTCATCCGCCTTTCTAGCTTCCTACTCGAATTTATGTCATCTTTCGCGTTTTACTATTTCATTCAATACGCTTAATCGATTTCGTACTTCCGGTTAACAATCATTATTTAGTTTAATTATCACACATTTGGACGTGGACAGCGGTTTGCCTGTACTATTCTATCGATTTATATTTCAATCACAACTATTTTATATTACACACGCTTTATATTTTATTAATTTACAATGATTCTTCTTATGTATCCGTGATTGACATTTTGTGTTGTTGATTTCTTCGGTGTTTAGGCAATCCACACCGCATCTGCGAGGGCATCTTTGTTAAAACGACCCTCACTATCTTCCAAAAGTGATGCCACTACCGCGAACGAAACGGGTTCAGCGAAGCGTCAAAAGCTGGGAACAAGAAATTGATCATTTTTTACCTATTTTTAAAGAATCAACTCTCTATTGTTTGACCCCGTTGACTTGTAAACTATATTGAATAACAGGTGTATAAATTCCATTCGCCTTTCTTTTCAATTTGGTTTCTCTATCTACCATTTAATGATATTTCGCCGGTGGCATTAAGGCTTCGCCCGATGTTCATAGTATTAACGGGATGCTAAAAGCTAGTATGAATATTTTAATCTAATCCCAACATAGGTTTGACTTACGAATGGGTAGTCTACTCCAACCAATAGTCATGCTAAGACTTGAAGACAGGCAAGATCATAAGACCCTTTATAAATAAATCTAAGACTGCAATCTCCAAATGCGGTCGAGGTCAGTTAACTCATTCAATTGCATGTGTCCGAGTCTTGCGTTTTACCGACTATCCACGTAATCTCTTTTTTATGCTGTGGAAGTGCAATACCACCGCATGGCTATCTCATGCTCCACACCGTCTCGTGACTACACTGTCCAATTACTCCCATAACGTTTTCAGCGATATGCAGTGCTTGTTCTTTCGGTAGCCCGTTCAGCGGCGAAATGCAGCATCTGCTCCTTTAAGTTTGAAGGTGATGCTTCACATTATCCCTCCAAAGTGAGCAGTCAAGAGCAAATTCTTCCCATCTCATGTCATCAATGCCCGCGCTTTCATCTCAAATTTACAAACGAATTTGAACCACAAAGTCTCCTGCCCAAATGCCGACATTTTGATTCAGACATTCCATCTGATCTATTCCATCCATTCCAGCGTAGGCGGTGCTGTAGCACTAGAGTGAACATGCTGTATAAACCACCTTTATGAAGCATTACTACATTTATATCGCATCCCATGTTCGAGATGTGATAGCGAACATTCGGGTTTCCGTCTTCGTTGTTTGTCCTGTTTCCGCTGTCGTACAGTTAGGAATTTATTTCACACACGTTGGATACCGTAATTATTGTCTCTCCTGTCAACTTTCGGTTTGTTGCGAACATCGGAGTTCAACCGGGATAAAATGGCAATTGCTCTGCCAATCCGCCTATCGATTTCAGTTTTTCAATATCTGTGAGTGGTGGTCGTCGGCTAACAAAACGTCACGATTCCCCCTCATCTCGTACTCTCCTTTGTACTCTCAAACGGTTTGGATTATAAAGCTTGCAATCCATTCGCGTGTATAGGTAAATACCTTCCGTTCTTGTCTCGCTTGCTGCCTTCATGTCTGGCCTAGTCTCTTTGTCGGCAAGTCCGTTCATGATCCTTTATTGTATGCCTACTTCATTCATCTGAGAAGTATCTCCCGTCGTTGATAAGGAATTTTAATTCTGCGTTCCGATATTCATTTGGAGCAGATTGTGTGGCCTTTTCGATAAGGCTGCTGCCTCACACCTGATTCCAGAAATACTTTGCTTCTAACAACGATTTATGGCTTTCAGTTCGCTTTCAGCTCGGTTAAATGTATGAAAGGTACTCCAGAACGCGCAACCATTGAGTACGGTGGGTAACGCACACCGATTTGTATTATAGAAAACTTCAGATGCATAATGATATATGGACTGGAATATTGCCAGATGGCCCATCTTTAAACGGGACTCTAACTTATCCCGGAAGCACTAGGTTGAAACCATTCTCATCTATCAATCTTTCTAATACGAGTGATTCTCTAATTGCCGTATGATTACTAGCTCATGGAAGAACTCCAAATGTCACATTAATTGATTCTTGGGCACCGGGAGATGTTGTTGTTGGCCTCCGTCGGTCGATGTTGACCATGGGTGTACATCACAATCGCATGAATTTCATGTTTTACAGCTTTTTGAACGACTAAACAGTCCGATTCGGGAGGAACAATCTCTCCCGCAGCGTCGCAACGATAGTCAGAACTATGTTGTATTGCATCAGTTGCACGCCGGCGGCGTGATCTGCGTTCAGCAGCCAAGAGCTGTATCTGCTCCTCCCCGGCTTACAGACGACGCTTTACACACTGCCTCCAAAGTGAGCGGTCAAGAGCAAGTTCTTCCCAGCTCGCGGGGTCAATGTCAAGAACTTTCACATCTCTTTTGCAAACATCTTTGTAGCGCAAGTGCGGTCTCCTCAATGGTCGACTTCCTAATTGCAACTCACCATGGAGTAGATCTTTCGGAATACGACCATTTTCCATTCTATAGATATGACCAAGCCACCGCAGGCGGCGCTGACGTAATAGGGTGAACATGCTCTGTAGAGCAGCTTTTGAAAGCACTTCAGCGTTAGTCACTGTGTCCATCCACGATATGGAAATTATAATTCAATTTCTCTCGAGTAAGTAATACTCAAACCGTTACACTAGACATGGTCAATGCTTGGTCAATTTTCATTTCATTCGACCGAAACGTGAGGTGATAGATTAACTTTTACCAAATCGAAAATTAATAATTTGACAGTTTTACCTTTGTCTTTCAGTTTACGATTTTTAGCGGACAGTTTCCTCGATTCGAAAATGATTGATTAGAAATTTTCACTAAAACCGAAAATTAGTTTCTGATTCAATATTCGTCCCCAAACAATTGATTACTGGTTTTTGAATCCAATCGTATGAAGTCCCGAGTTGTGCGTCAAATTAATTTTTCTGATTGTTTGACACTTCGCGCTTTAAATGTTGTAAAAACGAATTTCTCAAATTTATTATTTTTGGTTGCATGAAAGTTTGTTTAAAATTGTTCGTCGAAAGGATAAACCGTTATTTGCTTGGATTAAGTATGGAAACTGTTGGAATCTTCCTAGAGTAGCTACACGATCGCCGATTTATTTACAAACAGTTTTGTCTAAAATCGTATCTGCTGCGAATAATTTGAACTGAATTTCGATACCCGCTCTTTGCTATCGCTACTAGATTTATTCATATCCTTACTGTCATGCGTTTACAGGGTTGTCACGACCGGAGCGGTTTTGGGAATAAGCTCCCAATTCCAAAAATTCTATTGATAGCGGCCACGTTCATATAGAATTGACAACCAAGTCCAGCTCCTGGCTGCCCGCGTGTGGTCCAATATGACTGGCGGGACTGAACTTGATTCTATGACAGTATTAAGTCGAAGTCGACGATTTCGGCCCCAAACCAATTTACTTCTTGATATTTAAGTCCTAAGTCCATAAAGGCTGTCCACCTAGGGGACGGAAAACACTTATCTCAAACCTTCACTGCCTCGTGACCACATCCAATCGTAGAAAAAGCTTCAGGAGTCAACCCTTGTGGAAAAGTCCGGAGTCGAAGCCCCTTTAGACAGTCCGAAGTTGCATTCAGCTTCTTCCTGCCAACTCCTGCGACGGCATCGTTATCCAAGCGTAACAGCCTAGCTGTACCTTTGGTTCCAGTGGTGTCGTGGAGGTGGAGCACTTGCTGCATTGGCAACAGCAAGTTCTCCATACTGAACTGCCCTGGCGTACATCTCAATGCACCAATAGAGAGGGCACTTCATTCCGCTTCTGTGGATAATATCACGGTTAGAAGCAGATACCGGTTAAAAGCTATGGCTTGACTGGCGTAGAGCTCAGTTCCTGGGACTGTTTCGGATGGTGGAAGTGATTTTCAGGTCTCAATGAACGGTCATCGCGCGTCTTAAGCTGGTCAAACCCGGTTAATAAGGTGCACTCTCTCCACGGTCTGCTATCCTCATTGGGCGTATGAAGATTAGGTATCAACCGACAAGCAAACTATTTGTCCGCATCAACGAAATGAACGTAAGAAAATCAGCTGTGATAAGCAATGAGCCAAATCGGTTGAAGTTCGACTTAGCTGCCTGCAAGAAACGCGGTTACCGGACACTGATATGCTAACGGAAAGAGATCAAACATATTTTTGAAAGGAAGGGACTCATATGAACTTCGACTGCATGGATTTGGGTTTGCCGTGCGAAACAGCCTACTAAAAGCAGCAGAACCCAACAGCAGCGTGAGTGGACGGATTTAGACCCTAAATCTAATCTGTAGTGCTGGTACCATTACGTTGGTCAACGTCTATACACCTACGCTGTCTCGGAAAGTTCGGAGTAATATGAGCAAATGAAAATGGACAACGCCTTTTAGAACTGTGCCCACAGTTGAGTCTTTGTGTCAGTAACACTTTCTTTCAAACAAAGTGACTAATGCTGAAGTGTTTTCAAAAGCTGGTCTACAGAGCATGTTCACCCTTCTACGACAGCGCCGCCTACGGTGGCTTGGTCACGTATACAGAATGCAAAATGGTCGTATTCCGAAAGATCTACTCTATGGTTTGTTGAAATCAGGAAGTCGATCATTGGGCAGACCGCACATGTGGTACAAAGACGTTTGCAAAAGAAATATGAAAGCTCTTAGTATTGACCCCGCGAGTTGGAAAGAACTTACTCTTGACCGCTCACATTGGATGCATTGTGTAAAGCGTCGTCCACAAGCTGGGGAGGATCAGATACAGCTCTTGGCTGCTGAACGCAGATCACGCTGCCGGCATGCAACTGACGCCGATTGACCGAGCTCTGCCTATCGTTACGAGCGCCGCGGGAGAGATTGTTCCTCTCGAATTCGAAAAGCTATGGAACATGAAAAAATCATGCGATTGGTACATCCATGGTCGACTCGACCGAATGAGGCCAACAACAAAAACGCGCTTTCGAAATTGTCGTATCGTCCTTATTGTCATTGTTGAACTGTCCAGTTTTTGGATTCATTGCGAATCAGAATAATCAACGTTTGTTATATTTCTTGCACAATTGTTTGGTTTCAAAAGTACTGAATCAATCTCACGTATTGTATTGCAATATTTTGGTGGGCTTGAACGCGTAACTCAAGCGTAGGTAGTCATAATGGTGTTAATCCAGTAAGTGGAATCTTTAACCCTTTCAGGACGGATGTAACCTTTTGGTTACATGAACTTCGCAAGTCATTTTAAGCTAATTCTAAATGAATTTTCCGAATTTTTTTTGCACGGCGGCATACAGAATTTTGTCAACTGCTGGGTGGTGTTCTTCTTTGTTCGCAATCATCATTGACTTGGCCACGGTGACAGAGAAAGTATGTGCCGGTACGGGTTTCGAACGTATCCTCACAATCAGCAGTTTTGTGAGCCGAATAAAAATCGTGTGAAAGTCTCAGTTATTATAAATTTTGTTCCAGTATAAACTTCGTCATGCCTACAAAGACATTATGTAAAATAATTGGAATAAATCAGAAAATCTTCGAAATGCGTTGCGTTTAAATAGATGTAACCTTTATGTTACATCCGGCAGAAGTCACCAAAATCGTACAGGCCTGTTGGAAGTGTCTCACGACCGTGTAGCGCTCATTGTTTCCATGGCAGATCGCACGATCGATAACTGCGGATACTTACTCATACGCCCACGACCCAGATCTCCTCACCGATTTCCTTTTTTAAGTTGATGTTCGACAATTCGGCATTCGAGACAATGGTTTACCAAACCAAAATTTATGCAATGCAGACCGCTGGGAAAGAGTTGCGAATTGACAATACGGATATGAGAACTTTCGTGGGGATCATACTTCTAACTGGTATAATCAAAGTTCCTAGTTATCGAACTTACTGGAAAAAAGGCTTAAGCCTGAAAGCAGTTTCGATTAATATGAGTCGAGACAGATATGAGGAGATAAAGCGCTATCTTCACTTTAATGATAACATTTTTCAACAGGAAGATGGCAACAAAGATGACAAACTATTCAAAATTCGACCAATTATGGATTACATCAAATCGAACTGTCAGAAACTTCCACAAGAAGAACATCAAGCCGTGGATGAACAAATCATTCCTACCAAAGCCCATATCTCCTTAAAGCAGTACAATTCAAGAAAGCCACATAAATGGGGGTATACAGTCATATCTAGAGCAGAATCGAGTGGCCTTATTTATGACTTCGAGATTTATACGGGGAAGGATCGGAAGAAGGAAGATGTCGAAGTTGGAGTGTCATCAACCTACGCACTTCGGCTAGCTGAAGGTATACCCATGCACAAGAACTACAAGTTATTTTAAGATAACTGGTTCTCTTCATTGGGCTTATCAAGGAAGCTACAGGAATCTGGTATTCTCAGTGTGTCTACCGTCAGAGTGAACAGGCTGAAAAGATGTATACTGAAGAGTGATAAACTGCTACAAAAAGATGGGAGAGGAAGTTACGACTTCAGAGTTGAAATCGATAGTAATTTAATAGCTGTGAAGTGGTTTGACAACAAACCAATTCACCTACTTTCTTCATATGCGGGAATAGAACCAGCTGATACAGTGATGAGATGGGATCGAAAACAGAAGTCATATGTAGAAGTTGGTAGACCTTTCGTTGTAAAAGAATATAATAAATTCATGGGGGGAGACGATTTGTGCAATATGTTGATTGAACTTTATCGTACCGATTTCAAGTCGAAGAAATGGTACATGAGGATTTTTTCTATCTGTTGCATCTGAGTGTGGCAAATGCTTGGTCGTTATACTGAAGGACCTGTGATTTCAGGAATGTGTCTCTCTGACTTTAAAGAAGACATAGCAATCGCTCTAACGACTCCGCCCGTAACTCCAAGAGGAAGGCCAAGGTCTACAACAAACATGCAGCAACCGGCACAGCAGATGAGGAAAATCTCTTGCCCAGTGAATTCAGTCCGTTTCGACAACGTTGGACATTTTCCGTTCATCTCGAAAACCCGGAAGAGATGCAAGCACTGTGTAAAAGGATTGACTAAAGTGAGTTGTCAAAAATGCGATGTAGCTCTGTGTCTGACCTACGACAAAACATGTTATAGACGCTATCACACAAAAGTACAATGAAGTGCCATGAGGAAATGACGCCTGAAAACTGATGAATTCTGCCGGATGTTACCAATTGGTTACATTTTGTTTTCTCAATTATGTGAATATCACAAACTTTTTATATTATTTGCGTTATTTCACCCCTGGGCAACTCGTTTCCGAAGAAAAATATTTTATTTCGGGTTAGAACATAATTCA